>VDFB02052684.1:0-19347 GCA_007258455.2 Sequoia sempervirens | reverse complement strand
CATACATACATATATACATATATATATGTGTGTGTGTATGTATATATGTATATGTATATATGTATGTATGTATGTGCAGCTACAAAGAGAGTGCGCGGTATAATGAGTGAATAGAATGGGATACCCACAAAAAAACATTAGTCATATGCATCAATCGGACCCCAAATAAACATTAATTGGGGTGTAATGTGTTTGGTGTCTGGTGCTTTAGTAAGGAGATTAATATGTAGGAGTGATTTTTAATGGGTGCCAAAATGATTCTATAAGGTGCTAACGTGAATTAGACCCATTCACTTTTGAGCGGATTTGAATGATAAAAGAGTTTTAATTAGATGTTAAAAGTGACACATTTAGGTGTTTTTTCTACTTTGCAATGTATATTACTAATTTTCTGCAATTTATATGTATGTATATATTTATATGAATACATGCATGTATGCTTATGTTTCTATGAATGTTTGCATGTATGCTTATGTTTGTATGACTCTATGCATGCATGCAAACCTGCAAAAAATCACAGATATATAAGGCTTCCCAAATGAACATCGAATCCAAATATAGTGTAGAATTCAGTCATATCATCTCTAAAAACCTATGTAAGTGGCAGCTACAAATTCAAATGCTATAACAAATTCATATTTGAAACACAACAATCAAATTGAATGCATTCAACTGTCAGATTCAAATTTCTAAATAAGAGGGACAATAGCCAGCGACATTCACAATTATTCTCCTCTACTACTATATTCACAATTGAACTTGATTAATTATGTGTTGTTGTACATGCATTATTTCAAAGGTCATATGATGTTTGTATGTTACTAGCCTCGGTTGTGACTACCCATGGTTGTAAATCTTTTCTTGCAGGCATGGGAGAACAAGGAGAGGTGCTACAACAATGTTCATGGTGGGCAGTTTGGTAATTGTGTTTGTCAACACACCAAATAATTAAGGATTTTTTGTTCAAATTGTTCTAAGTTTCAATTATTGTTCTATATTTTTTACTAACTAGTATATCTTTTTATTTATTTCAATAACTATTGTCCATGTTTGTCTGTTGTATTATATTTGTTTGTTGTGGCAGGCATGTCAAATGGCTAGGAGGTTGTGAAGACCATGTCAATTTGTAAGATTACATATCAGGTAAAGTCTTTCAAGACTTTACTTTGGTTGTGACCCGATAGACATTGTGTTCATTTATAATGTTCATTTTTATTATTCATTGTAAACTTACACAAGCTAGAACAGTGATCCATTCTCTGCTTTTAGCAATTAATTGTCGAACACATTCCGTCCATGTTTTTGCAATAACTCTCATTGCACAATTTCTGCCAGCTTGCACACCTGTTTCATCGTAGTTCCATATGTTGTTGGGCCCATAATTAAGTTTGTTGTACAACTCCTCCAAGTTATCATAGAATGAAGAAACTATTTCGGGTCGCAGCATTATAGCTCGATCTATGTCCACTCCTTCGGGTGTTCGAATTGTCAGATCAGGATGCCTTTGATGAAATCCAACCCACCATGACCTCCCTGGTATCCCATTTGTGAATGGGTTAGGCCTCACTCCAACCATGTGGGCCACCGTTGACTT
Organism: Sequoia sempervirens; assembly: GCA_007258455.2. Lineage (NCBI taxonomy): Eukaryota > Viridiplantae > Streptophyta > Pinopsida > Cupressales > Cupressaceae > Sequoia > Sequoia sempervirens. The sequence goes on along the minus strand of VDFB02052684.1, from coordinate 17,753 downwards.
AAGCTGTGACACTTGAAGGCCATGGCCAATATTAGCCATATCTTTACACCATTGCACAATTTCAGCTTCTTCTTTGTCAGTCAGGATTGTTGGTGGCCCCCTCTTTTTTGTGGATGTCACACCATTGAGCCATGACCGCAAACTGCTAGGCGAGATTCCCCATTTGATCGTTGAACCTCTAATTGTCATTTGATGGTCTTCAACATCTGCAATGGCTTTTTCCATGTCATCCATAGACCAACTTTTCATGCTATGATCTGGGGTTGTCACTTGGTCAGCAGATGGTGGTTCCATTTCTACGTCAGTATTATGAATAGTAGGTTGAAAACCATCATTTTCATTGGTCTATTCTGCATTTTCAAAAATAACTTCCTCGTCCATGTTCACTGTTGGCTCTTCATCAACCTTTGGAACATTGAATGTCACTACACGAGGTACTCTATTCAAGCGCCTCAGACCCGATCTTTTCCTCTTGTGCCTTGGTGCCATGATTTTCAATGATCTTGTACATTGTAAGTGATCAAGTGTCAGAAAAACAATGTATAAACATTGCAAAACATAGATATAAATACAAAACACAGGTATAAACTTTGCAAAATATAAAACAGATCTATTTTATCATTCAAATCTGCTCAAAAGTCAATGGGTCTAATTCAGGTTAGCACCTTATAAAATCATTTTGGTGCCCATTAAAAATCACTCCTACATATTAATCTCCTTACTAAAGCACCAGACACCAAACACATTACACCCCAATTAGGGTCCGATTAAAGCATATGACTAATGTTTTTTTTGTTGGGTATCCGATTCTTTTGCATCATTTAATTTGGGTTTACATATATATATGTAGATATAGATGTATTTATATGTATTTGTATAAATATATGTATACATGTATCTATGGATACATATAATTACATAGTTACATGTATGCATATATCTGTACATATACATATATATATCTATATATACATAGATATATGTATGTATATATATCAATGTTCAAAGCACATTGTATAGACTTGGGTTTTCAAAAAAGAGCACAAGAAATTAACCAAGGGTTTCATAATAATAATTCCTCACTCGCAGGAATACAGAAGTGCGTTTTCAGATAGATGCAGAATATTCCAGGCAAGGGTTTCATGAGATTAATTCATTAAGCACACGAATTTGGAAAAAACCATGCAAGGGTTTTGACAAATACATATTTATTTTTAATGGGTTTGTCGATTTATGCCCAAAGTGACATGGGTTTTTTATAGACATGTGTTCAAACCCACGAAATTCCTGATCATTTCTGGAGACAAAATCATGAGACAATCGACTTTACCAGGTCGTATTTAATAATTTAAGCACAAAAGAAAACCAAATTCACATTTTTTTTAGGGTATGTATGTATGCAGATACATACATACATATATACATACATATGTATATATGTATGTATGTGCATACATACATACATATATACATATATATATATATATGTATGTATGAAGCTGCATACATACATACATACATAAATTCAATGTGGGAAAAGGAGTGTAAGAGGAATGATTTATTTCATAAACAAGCAGTAATAATTTTTCAATCATCGAATAAATCCTTCATGGGTCGTGAAAGATGCAGAAGAAAATGATTAACCAGTACCATTGTTTGCATTTTAAAAGGATAGGCAAAGGATAGACATATACATCGATTTGCTGAATGAACAAGAGACACAGAATGTAAAATGACAAATATATGTATGCTAGCCTGTTGTATGTGCAATGGGAAGTAGAAAAATATAAACAAATGCTAGGCTATTGTATTGGATAGCCAAATGAAACGTATTTAAATAGAGTATAGACGTATATATGTGTGTTTGTCTATGTATATACGTACATATATACATGTATATATGTATTTGTATATATGTGTATATGTTTTTAAATACATAATACACATATTAAATGCATGTATATATATATATACACACACATATACATATTAAACCCTGATAAATGACCAACCCTGACAAATGACCAAAAATAAACAAATATAAATAGGTACACATATAAGAAAAAATAAATGACATATAAGATATAAACACTGAAGTAAATGACAAATGAGCAAAAACATACAAATATAAATATAGGTACCATTGTTTGCATTTTCAATGGATAGGCAAAGGATACACACATATACATCGATTTGTTGAATGAACAAGAGACACGTAATGTAAAATGACAAATATATGTATGCTAGCCTACTGTATGTGCAATGGAAAGTAGAAAAATATAAACAAATGCTAGAATGTATAAAGTAAGAAGACACTGCATAAATGAAAATAACTATAAGTACCTACCTGAGACTTGGGATATTAGAGGAATGTGCAGAGGATGCTTGTCGTTGCTTTCAATTTTGCAGAGAATAACATGCAATTGTGAATGCCGCTGGCTACTTTCCCCCTCTTATTTAGGAATTCGAATCTGCAATTGAATGCATTCAATTTGGTTGTTGTGTTTGAAATTTGAATTTGTTTGAGCATTTGAATTTGAAGCTGCAAGTTACGTAGGTTTTTAAAGATGATATGACTGAATTCTGCATTACATTTGGATTTGATGTTTATTTGGGGAGCCTTACACCTATATTTAATTGTGCAGGTACCTACAGGAAATGAAATAAATACATATAGCTGCCAGGGAGTGTGTGAAAGACTGTGCATTTCAAATCCCATATAGTTCAAAGGAGATTGTGATTATGTCATCTAAAGCACCATTAGTTGTGCATGTATACTTGTAAATATAAAATGTAGTGAGGGACAAACATTTGCAAGTGGGGGTAATTGTAACAGTAAATGATTTAAATGAAATTGTAAATGAGCCTTTTTATGTGCAAGTTGACTTCTTTTATAAATGCAAAGGCATGTTTAGCTGTCTACTATGATTGGTGAGTGACTCATTCTGTTATGAGCAGCTATTGGTGTTGTAATTTTTTATTTGTTCATAAAAAGTTTTTTAATGGATCAAAGTTAATTTTTTTTTGGGGGGTGGAGTGAGCATGGAGGTGGCGGTTATTCAATGGGTGGCGGATACTAGGTCTTCTCCCCTAATCCTCAACTCCACCCAACTTATCAAAAGAAACCAATAGAGAGTTGAATTCACCAACAACCATCTATTTAGTTATTTGATTACTCTATATCCTTATTGCTAACTTGTTACATATGGATCTTCTCTCTAGTCTGGATTTGGGGCATAAATACTAAGTAGGTTCCATTCTCCTTTAGTATTTATTTTTAGTAAAAAAAACTTAAATGTAGTTTTTAGAACTATGAATTTCATTCCCTTTTAGTTTCAAATGGTTCAAAAGGGTGATCAAACCCTTTGAAGCACCTTCAACATCACTAGTACAAAACTTAGCAAACAACAATTCTATTTGGCTATCATTTCAAAAAAAAATATTCATTTTGGATTCTTGAATAAGAGCTATATCCACCTTGTTTTCTTTTATGTAGTTCTTAAGCAACATTTTCTTGTGAAGACTGTTCATCCCTCTAATAATTCAAGAGAGGATTTTCATTTTTTGTTTCTTTTGAAGGAAGACATCTCTAGAGTTTTTTATTTTCTACTTTCTACTTCCTTAGTTGTTTCTTTTGATCTTATTTCTCTTATTGTTGGTCTTCTTATTTTTAGATCAATTCCCACATCTGCTTTTATCCTTCATTTAGTCCTTCTAATTTTTTTTTTGGTTTTATAAATGAGGGGGAAAAACATTAGTAGTTACTTGTGATCCATCCATTAGAATTTTACCAAAATCACCAATCTCCTTTAGGTTTTTTACAATAGGAAAAGCAGGTTTTGAAGGGGCCTCGAAACCCTGTACAAAAAATGCCACTAATTTTAAAGATAATCAAAACAAAACAAGTAGCCTACCATCAACAAAAAATAAGCAAAAAACCAACCAAAAAATAGGACAAAACCAACATGCAATTATAGACTTTGCAAAACATTAGTTGCTTTAAGGTCACAAGCTATGATCTTCTCATGCATATTCATTACCTCATCTACCTCCTTAACAAGAACCCCCAAGTTCTTTTTAGTCTTATTGTGTGTGTGGGTGCAAGGGACCTTATTATTTTCCTCCCCTTAGTGTCTTTGGGGAGATCAACCAAACCAATAGCTTCTTTTAGTGCACTTGAAGAGTCACCTTTCCATAGTCTAGCCTTTTCATTGAGGAAAATAAGACTCTCAACATTATTGTGGAGAGCTGACTGAATGACTTTCACCACAGTTTCAAGATTCTCATAGGCCTTAGAAATTTTTTCTTCTAGGACCGAGACTTTGTACTCAAAGTCCCTCTTCATTTTCAACATCTTGTCAGTAACCATCTTTAGAACATCAAACAATTCATTTACCTAGTCCAGAACAGAAGACTCTTGAGAATCAGTATTAACCCCCAACATTATTAACCAAAGAATGAACCTTGACATTGGTAAGATTCAACTCATTAAATAGCCATTTGAAAATTTTGAAGAAGATGATCGATCCATCCTTCACCATTCCCAATACATTCACTAATTCTTCATGGTTGCAATTAAAGATGTCGCTTTCATCAATCAAATTATCCTCAAGAGAATCCTGAGTATCCTGCACTTCCTGTAAAACCTCTTTACCTTTATTGAGAGAATAGACACCATCAAGGACCTTAATTTTATGCTTGGGATTCTCCACCTCAGTAGGCACACCATCATAATTTCCCAACTCCTTTTCCTCCTTAGAACCCTTATCAACAGACAACTGGTGCTCATCATTCATACTCCCATCAAGGTCTTCCTCCTGTGGCCAATTCTTCCTTTCACTAGATTGTTCCTTACACTTGGCCTTCTTCAAAATCTTACCACCATGCAACCACTTCTTCCTCTTTTGCTCTGAAATAGGAGAATCCACCTCCTCACAAGCTTATCATCCTCAATCAGTGTCAACTTCTTCTTATCAGAAGAAAGGCCCTCGCCCTTATCCTTCAACTTCTTATTTCTCTCAATACTAGGGGCTAAAAATTTCCCTTTCTTAACCTTCTGAGTCTTAGAAAAGACAGTAGGAATCTCATTCTCTTCGCTACTAGTAAGGTACCCTTCCAACCAAGAGGGATGTTGAGGTTTTATCACCTTATTTTTTAGCTTAGGATCAAAAGTCCTCAGGGGGCTCCGAGAGCACCTCCATGGATTCATCTGACCCTTCTTTAGTTTCCCCAGACTCATAACCCGTATCATAACCAGACTTCAACTATTTCGAATGACTCTTAGAAATTTTCTTGGGTTCTTTTGGAATGGTAAAAGACTTAGCATAATCCCTAATCAAAAAAATTAAACCCTCATGAAGAATGGGATTCTTGGGGTTCTTTTTAAAATCCTTAATACCATTGTCTAAAGAAGCCAATAAATAATATGGAAATGACACCTTCGTTTTATGTCTAAAATGGTTTAATAACATAAAATGGTAACCAAAGAGAACAAAAAATCTACCATCTAGGGTTATGTACCTCATTATCTCTGCAACCAGATAACCCCATATGGGTTCTATGGAACTTTGATCAAAGCTACCACATTTAACCTTCTACAGTTGTTCCCTTTCCCGCCTCTTGAAGAAATATTCCATGGCAGCATTGGACTCCTTTTTATCCCTAAACACCTTTCTACCATCAATTTCCAAGCTTGTAATGCTTCCTATCAAACCCTCTGTGATGTTGAACTCTAGACCAAACACCCTTAGCACCCTATTTTTCCATCCATTAGTAAAGGCATGCAACACCACAAGATCAAAGCCATGAATCTTTTCAATATAAGGGGTAATACCACCCTCCTCCAAAATACCCCATATCTTCTTATTTCTCTTAGTAGCATCACAAGAGATAGGCTCAATTATGTTTCTTTCGCCACCCATTTTGATCATAGACTAGAGCCACAAATTCAGGAGAAAAATGCATAAGAGAAGAAGCCTCAAGAAGGAAAAGGATCTATAGACACCCAAAATCTGGGTGGAAGTACCAAAAGACTGAGAATCATCATTATCTTTAAATGCAACTCTTTTCATATAGCTATAAAATCATTAATAAGAATAGAGCTCACCTCAAGAAAATCATGTTGTGACGTGATATTACACATAAGAATCGGCATGTGACATAAAATAATCATACAAGAAACCTCCTCCATAAATAGTTTGCATTTCATGATTGACAATAGTTTGAATATCAATAGGAAGGGGATCTATCCTATCCCACACTCTAGTCTCAAGAAACCCAAAGTTTGCAAGCTTGTTCACTAACCCATTACCCTCATGATAAATATGAGATATTAAACATTGATTAAAGGTATTCAATATAGCCAAAGCATCAATAATGATAGATTCAATAGACCAACAAGGAGGGCTAATCTTTTTAAGGAAATTTATAACATTTAATGAATCTCCTTCAAGCCATACCTTCCTGAAACCTTTAGACTGAACTTGTTTCAGACCATGATAGGTTTCCAATGCTTCCACAAAGTGGTTTATCTGGGTTCCAAAAGGAAGTGCCACCATAGAAGAAAACCTACCATTAGACTCACACAACACTCCCCCATAACTAGCAAGTCTCAGATTCCCTTTCACAACTCCATCAAAATTGACTTTAACCCAATCAGTAGGAGGAGCTTTCCAAACAACATCCTTCCTAGAAGCCTTTCCTTTCTTCAAGGGAAGAGAAATATCATAGGGGAGGTTCCAATTTTGGGAGACAAGAGAGTCGCAAGTAGGGACAACAACTTTAGGTTCATTATGAAACGACACCTCAAAGAGAAAAAAATTTTGATGTCAACATAAATCTTAAAAGAAAGCCTAATAGGGGGAAGAGAAGCATCCCTAAAAAATTTGTTATTTCTTTCCAACCAAATACCCCAAGCCACATGAGGTAGAATGAGAGACCAAAGGAAGGCCAGGGAAGGATTAGAAGATGGGACAAACCATTGATACCAAAGATCCCCAATAGAAGAAGGGAAGACCCAACACAAGTTCTAGAGAGACAACACATGGGCCCAAACATACGCCACATACCTACAACCAACTTGAATATGGTACGCATCCTCTGCAACCTCCTCACAAATAAAACATTTGTTAGGCATCATAAAACCCCTTTTCAAATGGTTATCAATAGTAAGAACTTTGTTTTGGTAAAGTAACCAAAGAAACAAGTTCACTTTAGGAATCAACTTAGTGAACCAAAGAGATGCCCAAAAAGGAACAGAGCCAGTGAAGGAAATCTGATTAGAGAATGCCGAACAAATAGAAAATTTTCCACTTGAAGACAATTGTCACACCACCTTATCAACTGGGGAAAAGATTAGGATATGAATTGAAGATAAGGCTTTAGAAAGAACCTCCAACCCCGGATTAATTTCATGAATCCTTTTCCAAGAACCATTAGCAATGTAATCAACAACATGTCAAGTCCAAAAGAACAAATACAAAGCTCACAAAAGGGAAGACCCTAATTATCATCTTCGAGGGGTCCATTACCAATCCACTATTCCTCCCAAAAACTAATCCCCTTTCCATTTCCCAATTGCCATTGTAGTCCCTTAGAGATAATACTCCTAGACTTAATCATGAAATTCCATAGGGAAAATATAGAAGGGGGGGGAGGGGGGGGGTAAAACCACTAGCAAGGAGATCCCTTATACACCCACACCACGAAGATATTTTCTAGAGAAAATGCGTACCCATTTATTGTTGTTAGAAATAAGAATCCAAATTTGCTTGGCCATTAAGGCGAGGTTGAATTCTCTAATTTTTTGAATACCCAAGCCTCCAAATTTCTCTGGCCTGCAGACATCATCCCAAGACACCAAATGCATTCTTTTATTCTCTTAGCCCCAGACCAAAGAAAGTTATTTTGGATATTTTCAATATTATTAATAAACTTCATGGGCATCTGAAAAAGGCTCAAAGCATAAACACGAAGATTTTGGAAGGTATATGTAATCAATTGAACTTTACCAACTTGACTTAGTAAGGCTCCCTTCCACCTTGCCAGTTTGGAATTAAAATTATCAATCAATCCCCGCTAGAAGGAGTCAGGAACAATATTAGAGCACAACTAGAGATCCAAGTAGGAAGATGCCAATTCCCTAATCTAGCATTGCAAAATCCAAGAAATTTTGTGTTTCCTTGGCTTAGGAGTGTTGAGAAAAAATAAGGTGTATTCTTGGGAAGGCTAATTTTTTCCCCAAAGTAGGTTCATACTTCTGCAAAATATGTCGAATATATTTCACCTCTTTGATGGAAGACTCACCAAGGATGATAGTATCACCCACAAACTACTGATGGGAGCATATTTGATTGCTAGAAGAAGGAGAAAGACCCGTCAATAGACCATCATTGACTGACTTCTAGATGAGTCTACCAAGGGATTCAACCATAATTATAAAGAGAAAAGGAGAAATAGGCTCTCCCTGTCTCAAACCTCTCAAGCAACAAATGAAAGGAGAGGGGGAACCATTGATTAAGACATAAAATTTTAGAGTATAAATTAACTTCCTAACCAACAACACCAACTTATCCCCAAATCCAAATGCTTCTAAAATCTTAAGGTGAAACCCCCAATCAACTCTATCATAAGCTTCGAGGAGATCCAACTTTAGAAGAAAACCTGCCTGCCTATTAACCATCAAAGAATGGATATTCTCATGCATAGTAAGGATAGAATCAAGGATTTTCCTACTAAGCACAAATCCATTATGTTGAACATAAATGATTTGGGGAAGAACCTTTTGCAGTCTCACAGCTGACATTTAGAAAATATCTTATAGATGGAGTTTCAAAGGATTATAGGGTGAAACCCACCAAAAGATGAAGCCCTTGACTTCTTTGGAACAAGAACAATAAAAGAGGAATTTAATTCTTTTAGAAGGTTATTGCTACCAAATAACTCTTTAGTGGAATTAGAAACATCCTTAATCACAATATCCCAATAAGACTAAAAGAAAAACATGGGGAAGCCATCAAACCCAAGCGCCTTGTTACCTTCAAAAGAGAAAACCACACTTTTGATCTCATCATTCGAGGGGATACGAACTAGCTACCTATTCAAGTCTTTAGAAATAATGTGAGGGATGTAATTTAAAATATCATGTTGACAAGAAGGATCCAACACATTATCCATAGTGAGAAAATCAGAGAAAAAAGGGTTGCAACCTACATAATGGCCTCATCATTTTTCATCACCTGATTATTAAACTAATAGAATTGATCAGTTTGAGGCCCAATTTTCTAAGGTTGAGAGATAAAAAAATCTACTATTTTTGTCCCCACTCTGCAACCACATAATTTGTGACCTTTGTTTCCAAAATTATTCCTCCTTAGCAACAATATTATGCAGCTTAGAAAGAAGATTCTCACGCTGAATAAGATCAAGATCATAGCTAGCCAACTGAATAGAATGTTGAATTGAAACTCCTCCTTAATAGAAGCTTTGTCAACAAAAATATGACCAAAGGAAGACCTATTTCACTTGAAAGTTCATTCCCTTTAACATTAGCCAACTTTTTTGCCACCCTAAACATAGCAGAGCCATCCACTCTTATATTCCACCAAGATTGAATTTTATCCTTGAGCTCATGATAACAGGTCCACATTTTTTCAAACCTGAACATAAAGTGTTTCTTATTCCCAATAGATCTATCAAAAGGGAGAGAGGAAAGTGATCAGATCCCAACCTAGTTAGAGTAGAAAGAGAACATGAATAGGAGAGAAACCAATCAAGAGAGAGAAGATCCCAATCAAGCTTAACTTGAATAAGAGCCTCACCAACTCTTCTATTAGACCAAATATAAGAGGCTCCTTAAAGATCCAAATCCATCAATTCATTATCATTAATAAGATTCATAAGATCAAACCTACTATCATCCATAATTTGGGACCCCCCTTCTTCTCAAACTCAATTAGGGGGGTGTTAAAATCCCAACCAATTAGGGGGGTGTTAAAATCCCCCAAAATCAACTAGTTATTGAAATAAAATTGAGATTTAAAAGATCTTAGACTAAGTTCCCAAAAAAATTCTTGGAACCTTTACTATTAGGAGAATAAATATTAGAGAGAGTCCAACAAAAATTATACCGAACATTCTTAAAGGAAGTAGCCACATGATTAAAGTCTTAAAAAATAGCCATACCCTCCACCACCTTGGGATTACAAAAAGTACCCATCGCCTCATAATAAAGAAAACCACAATATTTGAAGAGCCTATTCTTGATTTTACTCAACTTATTAACCCCCATTTTAGTTTCCTAAATCAGAATAATATTAGATCTATGATCCCTTATCAAGTTAGAAATAAGATCATGTTTGTGAGGGTTATTTAACCCTCTCATGTTCCAAGAAATTATCTTTGTGAGAACTTATGAGGGGTGCTCTTCAAGCACATCTCAGGAAAAGTTCTCTAAGTACCATCAGCTATATCCATTATGCTTTCCTTGTCTCGAGTAACATGGGAAGGAGGTCTACACTTTCCTCTAGGCTCTGAACCACAATTAGACCTTTGTCTATTTGTGGTGGAAACCCCTGGAGGGGAAGTGCTTCTTTCTATTTCTACCTTTCACCATTGTATAAGGAGGCTTGGTTGGATCACAACATTCCACTTGAGAGGATTTACTATTCAAACATTGGCCTTCAGAACCTTCCACATTAACCATATGGGGTGACCTCATAACACTAATCTTCAAGGCCACTAAAGGAGAAGCAGCCTTGCACTCCTTAACAGAGGATGGATCCTCAAACAACTCCTCGCAAGAAGAGGGAAAAGTAGCAAAGCTATTATCGTCCTTCTCAAATCCTTTAATTTTAGGGTGAACCACCGCATCAAAGGTCTCATTTTGATCTTGAATAGACTTCCTAAGAGAGGAAACTTCATCAACATCTCCCATACTCTTTTGTGAAGGTTCAAGGACCAAAATATTCTCCTTGGGAGACATTTCCACCATCACTTCCTCCTTTTTAAGATCTTGACAAGACTCCCCATTAACCATTGAGTTCTTGGTAGTAGCCTTGGGTACCACAACCCACTCTTTCTCCCTCCATTCCTTCAACGAGGGCTTTTGAACCTTAAACAAAAAAAAAATCCCAATGCCCAACTTTCTTGTAGACAAAACAAGAAAACGGAATGGACTTGAATTCCACCATGTGCTCTCATACATCGAGTCTAGAGTTAATCTTAACAAGAGAAGGCAGGTCAACTAATTGTTCAACATTCACACATAAATGGGCACAAACCAAGAATTTATTTGAAGCATTCATTTGATCAATAGATAATAAGATTCCAAAGGTGCAAGCAATCCCTTTAAAGACTTCCTCATCCCAAAATTCTAAAAGGAGACCTAGAAGTCTAACCCAAACAGGAGCAGTCAAGAAAGAATAGGAACTAGGATTAAACCCGGCTTCCCAACATTTCAACACCAGAGAAGATTTACCAATAAACAAGGGCCACCAGTAAGAGCCATAATGAGATAATCCTCACAGTTGAAAGAGAAGGAGAAAAACCCCTTCACCATAGTAGCAACATCCACCTGGCCCTTAGGACGACAACAATTTAGGGAGAACTTACGATCCAACTCAATATGTGGACGAGGACCAAAAAGCTTACCCAACAATGTCATTTCCATATTTGAAATGCCCTTCTCAATAATACAATTAGGAACTGAGATAGAGAACTCACCAAAAGACGTATTAGAATGAAAACCAATAAGAGGCAAAGAAATTTTACCTTTGGGTTTAGCACCAAAAAAGGTTTGACCACTTAAAAGCATCCATAGAGGACAAACCACAACCCATCTTTTCGCCAATAGGAGGCACAAGAACATAACAAGATTATTTGAGACCCATGTCCATAGAAGCTCGAGTTTGACCGCACCCAGTCTTTTCAGCAACAAGAATCTCCAACTCAGAAGAGGACACAAAGAAACACGAAAGAAAAGGAGCCTTGGGGGCCCCTTTCTCACCCATGCATGCATTCTACAAAAACTAGGTCCACACCACTTACCATCAACAAAAGAACCAAATAACATCACCCCACCATTAGCTAATTGACCACCATTAATTCCAACCATTGCATCAAGGCTTCCTGCCTTCATCGAATTTGAAAAAAATGCACCACCACCACCCGAAGAGAGCTCCATCCAGTAGTATACTTGTTTTTAATCTCCTTTAGGTTACTTTCAACTATTTCTTCTTTTTTATGTCCTTAAGGTATAATACCCTGATTTTCCTGCTCACTCTTTGCTTTGAAGCTTTCCTTTTTCTTCTCCTTTCTTGCTTCAAAAATTTATTTAACAAGGTTTCTCTTGAGGAATTATATTTACCCTTTGGGAAAGACACGGGTCATCCCTTGTATTTTCATACTTATTAGTACACTCCTCTTGAGAAATATTATTCTTTGGAGAGTTGAACAAATTCAAAATACATTTTTGGAAGGGATAATGGTATAAATACTTGATACTTAAATGCTACCTCATTATAACCCTCCAAAGGATTGCATTCCCAAAAATTATCATTCAAGGGAGCCTGATTAAGTTGTTTGAGTTCCATAGGATCCTTGTTCTCTTGTTCTATTGTAATTTTTTGTTGGGTTGGGAATTTATTTATTAGGAGCCCAAATAAGGATGTTGAAATAAAGAGTAATGAACTTTACCATATTTCATAAGGTTGGACCTAAAGAAGTACAAATATTGTCATATATTTTGTATTTTGATAGATTTTCTATATTACTTGGTATACCTCTATTGGAACACTTTGTAATTCTACCGTTTAACATGCATTAATGTGCTAAATTTACTTTTGAAGGTAGAGTTATAAAGAATACATGAGACCCATATGTCTTTGTTTTGAAATTGAACCATTTAATTTAGATACTTGTATTCCCACCATGAAGGAATCACCATATGAAACTGAGAAAGCTCATCATAATATGTATCAAAGAAAGTTAAAATAACAAGATAGAGACAATGATAATAAAAAGGTTATGATCAATTTGAGCATAATTTACCATCTATACTACTTAATAAGGATGAGGAATCTAAATGTAAAAACCAAATTTCATGTCAATAATGCTACTACATAGGTTCTAAAGAAGATTTCTACGACACAAAAAATATAAAAAATTATATACAAATACCTCAAATAACTCAATAAAAATGGATAAAGAAAGAAAAACTTAATGTCCCACATATTTATAATGTTTTTGGAAAGATTACAAATTCCTACCAAGAAGAAACATGTCATTGAAAAAGCAAGTCATGTAATTTAAGAAGAGAGATATGTTGGTTTTTTTTGGGAAAAGGATGACCTCTTAGAAGAAGATCTAGCTATATATGTACCAAAGAGGCATGAGTGGTCCTAAATCTATATAAATATAGTTTTCTTTTCATTTGATCTTTCATACATTTTCTTATAGTTTGACCTTTTATTAATCTTATTTTGATTTACCTATTCTCATTTCACATTCTATATTATGAATCATGCTTTATTTCACCACTTGGGGGCATCTCCCTTATGTTATTTTTTCATTTAGAACTTATACCCTCTTTATGTATGTAGTATTGTAAAATTGTACCCTATGGCAATTTCACACTTATGCATTTAGGCCCGTTGTATTTATGGCAAAGACCTATAAGTTGGAATTTCATGATTTTGACTTCATAGGTGAAAATGATAAAGCACTAACAACCTGAATACCTGACTTGTGCAAAGTTTTAAGTAGGGAACTTTCATGATACATAGAGGTCTCTATGACGTTCTAGCATCCCCAAAAAATTTGAGATTCAAATGTGAATATTATGTGTCCCTTGCCTATGATACACCTCATAGTGGCAAGGATGCATGTGTAACAAATCCTCCCACCCATGCAACCACATAAAACTCCATTTTCACCCTTATTTTCACATCTTGCAATATTTCCATTCTCTTGCTTTCTTCTTGCTCTCTCATTCTCACAATGAAGATCTACCAGATTTCTCTCTCAAACAACAGTTGAGGCTTCTCTTGCATGCAAATTCATCATGTCCATCAATCCAAGAGGGGAGCCACGACCTTTTGGAAATTCTATCTTTTTATATTATCTCATCTATTTAATCTTGTCTATTATATTCATGATAGGGGTTCTCCTCCTTGCAGGGTTTGTTTTTATCACATGTCTATCTCATTCGTGGTAGGGACCTTCTCCTCCTTTATGTGGTTTGTTTCTATCACATGTATTTTTCTTTATGCATTTTATCTATCTTGATCCTATCTGGCTATCTGTGGAGGTGGAAACACTAAAAAAACCCCAAAATAGACCCAAACATTTTTCTCATTTGTTTGTGTGCAAATGTACAAGTTTGACAAGCTGGACTTCTAAGATTTTGGGCTCTTATTTTTTGTTTCATTAGAGATGATAGTGTGGGGTGCAGACATCCCTATGGTGTGTTATCATCTGTGGTAGAGAGTTAATCCTCTTAAGGGTAAAATATGTAGTTCATGAACTTTCTATTTTTGTAGATCAAAGATTTTAATTTGTTCATTCATTCCCATAATTAAGTGATTTCATTATTCTTGTCATTAGTAGTTTAGTGCTTATTTGATTAAATTGTACAAACATTCTTTACTCTTTATCCCATAACCTAAGCTTTGATCCCTGAGGTAATTGAGGGCTATTTTCTCCTTGAGACTCCATCATCTTGAGGGTAGCAAATCCCCTCCTTTATAGTGCATCATGTCACTAATGCTTTTTATGTCTGAGATTTTATATGATGTCTTCTGCTAGATAAAGAATCATCACTATATTTAGATAAAGTTATATAATTTATTGTGGAAAGATCCCATTGCATATATTTTTGTATTACATTAGGTCACATCACATGGAGTATTATAACTTTACATTCTCATATCACATGATTTTCTATCACATATTATATTACATAGATTTTGGATCATATTACCATATTATGTGGAACTTACAACACTTTCACATTGTGTTAAGTTCTCTAGATATCTCTATAAACAAAAGGAATCTCATATCTCTTTACTCCTCTTTTTATTTGTAGTGGATAATTATAGTAACTTGTATTTTGCACTTATTTTGACCATGTTCCACAAATTACTTATTGCATAATTATTTATTGTTTTGTAGGTTTTGATGGAGTTCTCATGGTAATAAAATTAAAGAATGATCCATTAATTTATATAAATCAATATACTATGATTATTGTTTGAATATTTACTTTACATGTTAGCTAGAAATGTCAACATACTTTAAAATTTATGCTCATGTTAGATTCACATGTACATCAAAGTAGGAAAAAATGTGGTCACGAAATTAGCACATCTATACCACTTCCCATTTATATTTGTGGCCACTTTGATGATAACATCTTAATAGAATAACATATCAATAAGTCCCATACTCTTGTGGTAAGTTTGTCTAATAACTCAATTCGTATGCATCATTACTGTTAGAATTTTTTATCAACCTTGTAGTAGCCCAAGGATCACCTACAACCAAAAAAACCTTCCACAAAAGAGAGAAGCAATTAAAATTCTATAAATTTGGAGAATTAATTAGATATAAAATAAAATTGGTACAATAGTCAGTGAAGAAGTCCTTGTTATAAAGACAAGGCTGAAACCTTAGGACATAATAAGATCATGAAAAGTGTATTAATCATATGATATGAGACACAAAAATTATATGACCTAAGTAAGCTTAATTATGTAAGTGTGAATATGACCTAACAAGAAAATAGTTAAGTAATGTACCATATTTACACCAAAAACCCCCATTAAGTGTAACTTAGTGGTATGATAAAATAAAAAGAGAATGGATAATGGATAGCAGATGTGTCCCAACTACAGTGACATATTAGGTACCTATATACAAATAAAAATGCTCTTATAAATTGATTAAAAGTGAAAATTGTAGGAAAAAACCCCTCTCTAAAAGAGATAAGATGTAAAAAACATGTATTAGTGAAAGAAGGAAAGAAGGTGTCAAAATGACCCCCCAAGGACTAATTTCATCACCAATGAACAATAAATGTTACCCATATAGGAGAGAGAGAGAGACTATGTAGCCCCCCATAATGTATGATCTCCTACAATGATGGTAGATGCTTGATAAATGATGACGATGAAGATCCAAGAATGCTAGAGAATATTAATCCTTATGAGAAAAAAAAAAAAAACTATAGACATACATAGGATGTTTGATGATGTTGTTTTCTTTGATATGTGCTCAAGTATTGACATGTTGATATGAAAGTGTTCTACAATCAAATAAGGTACAAGCCCAACAAATTAAGAAGGCAAAAAAAAGGATCATGTGCAAATGAATAAAGAACAAGATTGAAAGATGAAGATGATGTGAAAACATTGATAATGGTAATATCATAAAATACGAGATGGATGTCTCAAATGTATCTTTCAGGTCTATAATACTAGACTCACAAAAAAACCAAAAATATCTATGAAGTACTCATCCCAATGTATCAAATCTAAAAGATTATGATGTACTTATTTACAAGTAATTACTCAAAGTAACAAGGGATGGAGATGTGATCTTAATGTATATCATCCAACTAAATTGGTCATACCATGATGACGTGTCCATAAAATATGTCTATATATGAACACATGAAGATGAATCTACTGATGTTGAAAAACAAGAATCCTCATCCCTATGATACTAACTCAAAGATAAATAATATGAAGCCTCTAAATCTAGATTAAGAGTCATATAAGCCAAAGAATAAGTTAAAATATCTATTAAAGAAGGAACATCAAGTGAAGCCTCAATATCATCACAACTATCGAGTCCTACCAAATAATCAGGCTACTATTTTGTATCATCACCATATGGTATGTTACCACAATCATCAAGAGGTTGAATACTATCCATAACATGATTGTCTAGGAATGGAGAGATGTGTGGGTATCCAAAAATATTCCAAATTATAGTCGAAAGAGTGCATGGGAACTTAATATGTGAGATAGAACATATAGTGGAATAATAAATAGTACTACCAATCAATCCAAGGACATGATCATTCTTGATATACCGTGCTTGATTTTGATTAAGTATACCAATTTCGTTTTGCATATAATTAATCTCTAGCTTCATATCATTTCCATTACTTATCTCTTGTGTGGAAGGTTGGTTTGGTTGTAGGTGATCCTCAAGCTACTATGGGTTTGATAAATAACTCTTACATTTACTTTACCTCCACCCACACTTGTTTTTAAATATTTACTCCCTACCTTGAGATCACCATATTATCCCAACATATTATTACTGTTTGACTTAAGATTGATCTAGGCCAATCTTGAGAAGTGTGAGAATAATCTTCAAATCCCAATGCTTCAAACCAAAAATTATTTTTTTCTCACTCCCTTCTATTAGCCATTATGATCCACCCAACATATATTTCATGCAACATGTTTCTATGCTAGGGTATTTAAATATTCAATGTGCAATTTATTTTATATAGGATGATGCAAGAAAATATAATAATTAGAGCACACTTCAATTATAAAAAATGTGACAAGAATCAAATTTACATCATCATATAGGCTACTTGTATGTTGTTAAATATTATATTTAATATTTTTGTCATCATTAATTTAGTCCACCAAGGGGCTTGACCTAGGAGAATTCATTCACCTCTCAAATCAATAAGATCCTAAATGGTCTATTTATACACCATCTTAATATATTCTAAT
>VDFB02052683.1:46637-96953 GCA_007258455.2 Sequoia sempervirens | reverse complement strand
GCAAACCTTAAAATAATTTTAAGATTGAATTCGAAGTTTCACCGCTTTGCATGTCACACCATCGCGAAGGTCTCGAAAAACCCAGAAGGAATCTCCAAACATGCAAAGAAAAACTCTTCATCTAAGCCCTGAAATCTGCTCTGGAAGCTGAACTGCTAAAAATAGCAAGTTGCCCGTTTTAGCTCAAATTTTGCATGCGAGTAACTTGACATGTTCTGAATGCAGTGTGACTGTCGGATTCACAAAAATGCTGAAGGATTGCCTGTAATTGCACACTTACTAAAAATAGTAAGTACTCAAAATCTGATGAAATTTCAGTGGAAACCTGTTGGAAGTATACTGACATCAATGTTAATCTCAAATCTCAATTTATTCACCTCGTTTGACTTCAAATTGGTTGAAAAGTTCAAAACCCTAATTTTCAGACTTGGCCAAAAGTTCACGTTAAGGTTCAACGGCGGGCCCATCTCGAAGACAGACAGTAGAAAAGAGAGACAACAACAAAACGACCGAAAAGCAAAGCCAAAATTAGGGGGTCCCCATTTGCAATGGGGCAATGTGTGGAAAATGTCACAACACCTACTTGATGTGACTGACTGAAAATTATAATGCTTATTCACTGTTTGAGACAGCGATTACACTTCTACACTACTCATGACTTCCCAATGTAAATACATATGCAAAAGAGGAACTTGATAATGAGGTAGCAGCAATCATAAACTTGATCGATTCTTCATGTAGGCTTCATGTTTTTCCTTCATAGTGCCACGCCTAGCCTCCTAGAAGACCTGTGACTCCTCCCAAGGCTTGATCGAATTTTTTCCTTGCCTTCTCAGAGAAAATTGCACCAGCATAAGGTGCGACAAGCCTTCAAGCAAACCACAATTTATGCAAGAAATATATATATAAATTCAACCAGCTAAGCACAAAATCGTCTTTCTCCAAGACTGCAACCACTCCTCCAAAAATCGTCCTTCACAATGGTGAAATCGATCCACCCCTTGACTGGAAATATCTTCACGAAATCTACCAATGCTTCTCCTCAAATTGAATTCTCCTATGATCAAAATTTGGCCAAAGGCCACAAAATTTTGGCACCAATTGAGAGACTGAAATATCTCCCACTCAATCCAACTAGGGTTGATATTTCACAACCGACATCGACACTCTAGAGTCTTCAAACCCTCGAGCAAATGCAAGCATTCAAGCTTCAACCTCACAGGCATGAAAGTAGATGAACTCAAGATATGACAAATGGCTTGCATTCAACCCCTTATAAAGAATTATCATCCATCACCAAGAAGCTTCTAGAAAATAATATTATTTTATTCACTTAAGTGACTTTTTGATATTATTTTAGTTTTAGTCACTTTATTATTAAATTAATTAAATATAAAGCTATCTTATGATATTATTTTATTAAGATAACTTTACAAATAATTAATTTAATATTTTATTCCCTTATTTCTCCTTTTAGCTTCCAGGAATAAATAAAGGCTAAAATAATATCCAGGTGGCTACTGAGAAGGGGACATCGCAATAGCTACAAAATGAATCAAATGAGTTTGGTGGGGGTTTGGGGAAAACACCCCCAGCTTGGTGCAAGGTTTTGGCAGCAACGCCCCCAGTGGGGTCAAGGGCCAGTGCCCCTCGCGAGGTCCAAGAGCAACAACCTTGGCGCGCTCACTATCGCAATACAGGGGGGGGATCGAGGGGCAGCGCCCCCACCACCAAGCCTGAATTAAGGCCTTTGAAACCACACAAAACTTCATCCTACACACCATTTTCGTCCTCTCAAATGGTGTTCTATAGGGCACAAAATTGCGTCCCAAACACATCCAAATCGCACCAAAAACACGTCAAAATTGTGCAAAAGAAAGTGTGTCGGGATTTTATAGAGTACTCAGTGAGTTTTATTAGAAAAACAAGTGAATTCTTCTATAAGGCTGAGTCACGAATTGAAGTGCGAGTTGCTCGACCAAGCCAAAAACCCGCGAGTACTCGGTGACCTGGCAAGTACTCGCTAAGTTTGTAATCTATGTTCAGTATCATTTTCTGCATAATAATTGATGAGCATAATCAAAGTTCTTGTCAAACTGTTTCTTTCTATTATAGTATTTATGCATTGTATGAGACATGCATGAGAGAGAGTGCAGGGGAGGGAGCCACATAATAGATGGACTTGGTCTTAGTGAGACATATCCAAACAAAAATATCCCAACTTTTCAAAGCAAAGGATAATTTGTAAGACATAGTTGCAAATGCACTATGGAAAATAAAAATATGCTATATTGATGTATTTTGCAAGAACACTAATGATGGAAAATAAACATATTATATTGATGTATTACAGTCAAATTGGTTAGGGTGTAAATAAATCCAATATTTCAAATTTTCAATTAGACATTGGCATGCATACCCATTGAAGTCTTAAAATTCTAAGGCCTGGATTATGACCATATAATGCAAGAGAACAACTTTTTTTTCCTTTAAGTTTTATTTAATAATCTCCAATCCTAAGTTCTAATTCATGCATCAAGATCAATCACATTCAACAATGGGAAAATCCTCTGATTTTCTTTTCTATATCCTTTGTTTAGGAAATATAAGTGCTTACTAGGATGAAGATTTAGCTGAAGCATATTGCATGAGAAAGGATAAAAGAAGCTACGATAATGGTGTCCTATACCAAAGTGAAGGCCAAATGACTTATATTAGTGATATGTAGTAGACATTGACTGTGCTCTGTATGAAAAACTCTCAATCCTTTCTTAGCAATAAAGAGGCAATGTTCAAACATATCATGTCTATTACTCACAAACATAGACTACTCAATAAGCAGTTATTGACTATTCTAACAATCAAATAACATGTATGTCAACAGTAAACTTTGTAAAACTCAACCCATGAGGAATGAGCACAATGATATATAAAATGATGTCAAAATTTAAGAGATTTTTACTAATAGTTCTTTACAGACCTGAGCTTCATGGTACAAGCTGGCATATAAGGCTGCATAGAAGCATTCGTTCTCTCTACCATTTGAAAACTCAGCAGTAAGCTGTAATTAAGAGTGATAATTAAATCTGTTCATGTGTAACAAATAGAAAAAACTCATGAAACAAGTTAAACTCAAAGTTAAGACACCAAGGCATTTTTCAATTGCTCTTAAGTTCTAAAATAAAGATTAAATAAGCGAAACAGTAAATAGAAGTATCTGGTATTGTGATATTGTCCAATTACAGTTCTAAGGAAATAATAAACTCATGACCATTTCATTTATGTAGAAATTTTCTCTTGCAATTCATTTATAGTCCTATTGCCTACGTATGACCAGATGGTTATCAGCTAACTGTCCAATTAGTAACTATCACCCACTTTCCAGTATTTATAAATAAAGAAATTATAATAAGAGCAAAGATGATAGTAGTCTATGGCACAGTGCCACAGGCAAACATCAACACCTGTGACCAAAAGTACATCCAGGTGGACAGTATAGGCTCCTTGAATATAAAATAATATTGGGTAATATCATATAGGGACAATAATGATATAGAAAACAGAATTAAGTCAGCTCAAAGAATGAGAGATAGTTAAATCCATAAAGATTCTAGAGAATATGCAGGTCCACTAGTAAGGGATAGCATAAAATAAAGATGCAAATGATACCTGCTGCACTAAGTAGCAGGCCAAACTGTGACTTAGCACAACTGGAAGCATTGTACAACTATCCACTATCAACATATGACTATGTAAATAGCATTTCTTATGAAAGGGTTTTGCATGAAATACTAAGGTGGAAATCCCCTAATAGTACTATCTTTGATATCTCTTCCCAAGGTTGAAGCCAAATTATCAACAAATGAAAGAGATATTGCAAATGAGGTCATCACATTGCACCCTAGTGGGTTGTGTGTAATTGTCCTAACCATAATAGAATACTTATGGGAAATGCTAGAATGAGCATTATTCAGTAGAATGTTGATCTCCAAGAGAGCTCTTAAGGAGGCATCCTCACTTCACCCAAAAAATAAATAGAGAACATGAATTTACCAAGTTCTTGTACTAAGGTTTTTTTTCCGATCCTTAATTCAGAGGTTCAACCATGGCTTTTCAACATTGTCAAAACCCTAGGTATTGGTTATCATTGGTTGCAAATGGATCAAGACAATTAGGGTTTGGTGAAATCATCATCAAAGGATCCACCATATTTTGAAGCAAGGAAATGCTTCAAAATTTCAAAGGATGCTCATGCAAAAATTGTTATTTTTAGCAATGGCTTATTTCGGTAATGGCTATTTCTGGTGTTCTATTTCTGAGTGAAGGATGAGGACCAAATTTTTAGGCCACTTTAGATAGTTTTATTTTATTATTTTTTTTATAATATATATTTTTTAAAGTTCCTTTCTATTTTTTCTACAGTTTTAGGAGAAGTTACTTTAAACATTTCTTTTTGGAATATTTAATTATTAGTCTCAAATACTTATAAGAATATTCATTGTAACTTATAAATAAGCATCTTGGGCACAAAACATTAAAAATGATAGCTGATGCTATGCCTATGCTATAGAAATTATTGTTTAAGTTGATTATTCTATGTTCTCTTTTAATGTATTGACAATTTCGTCAAATAAATTGAAAGTAGATTGTACTAAGTAAAGTTCCATATTCATGACATCTATCTATCTGAGTTGTGGTTTTGAATGCAGCTTAGCTATTAATTTCTTAACATGTGTTCACTAGCTGATGTTGGCCCTGATCTTTGTTATTCTGGTGACAGGAGGAATAGCAAAGTGCTTTATTGGGTTCATGGATGTAGCTTTACTAGTTTAACTCATTACTCCTTAGATAACATTGATGTTCATGTTATGCCATATTAAAGCTGGGCTTTGCACATACACGTTCCATTTGCATGTCTTCTTATATGGTTTAATTTGGTACATAATTATATTATATCGTGGGACTTATGAAAAGACTTACATGGAGAAAGAAAATTTCCTGCTAGAGGTGGTACATGTCATTTAAACAGAATCCTTTTAAGTAACTACAGAATTATGGCATAGGGATGGAGTCATCTATGTATTATTGTTGCTTAGGTGACAAAAACAAAGATGGCATCAACCATTGACATAAGTTCTTTGAAGGTTTATGACTGTCATATTTCTTTCCTTAATAGGATGGTTTAGCAACCATGTCAACTGCACACTTGCACATCCCTTAAATGTGGATTAACGAATTACCTTAGCACTCTAACAATTTCTTCCAGATATAGTGATTTTTGGTTGGAAAAATTAACTCAGTAACATGGTATAGGTGTTGACCAATGTCCCCAATGCCTTCCCCTCAAACAGTATGGCACAAACATCCATACTTGAGGATTCAGTTTTCATTGAAGTGAAGAACTCAAAAAGTGTAGGAACAGATCCTATTGAAAGAGATGAAGCTTCTATGGCAAACCTTGAATGATATGCAACAAGAGATTAGCATCATGAGGAAAGCCAGTGGGTATTCCTCAATGAAAGAAGAGAAGAGCTGAGGCAAGCTTGAATTGCATAGTTGTTGTAAGAGGAACGAATACAAGCATTTTGTATTTCTGCTTTCTATTCTCAAGTGATGAATATAGCATCCCTGTTTCCCTGTTAGTATGTGAATCTAGCTTCAAAAAAAATTACTATTTTACATTCCTAAATCAATGCAATCTCAACAGTATAGGAATATTTATTTGATTGCATCTTTCATGTATGTATGGCATTACAAAAAACTATATAATACATGCCAAAATTAAGATACATCTCCTTTTAGTTATAAGTATATTACCAAGTTACAATCAAGCCATCTCAAATATAATCAGCTATACATGTCAAAACCTATAAATATGATATTCGAACATAGTAAACTATCCAGCCATTGGCATTTGAAGCACACCTCATCTGGGTTACCACCATTTTTAAACATCTCATATGCTTTTCTCATGACAGGTCTTGGGTCTGGACCAACCTGCAAATAACAATTAAGTTACTATTAGATTTTCCATTCAAAACATTAGACAGATGACATGCCAAAGCGACATATTCACAATCTAAAGCAGATAAATGCATTCATCATTCAATTTCATTTCCTTTAAACCATATTGTTAGGACTTGTTAGACACACCATTTTTACACCAAATAGTGCATAATTAATTGCATGAAGAGTGGAGTTGATAGTTATTAGAGACACCTAACCTTATATAGCATTTCTTTGATTGCAAGTCTAACTAGTACGTTGTCAGTGATCAACTGAGAACTATTGTGGAAGTTTTTTATGTATTCCAGCATAATCACCAATGCATAGTGTCATGTCCCCCATCAAACTGCTGTAGACTCCCATAAAAGCATATTTATATTTACATGATGGCCGACCACCCTTGTCAAACCACTTATTTATTAAATCGCCCAAATACAGACCTTGCTGGCCGACCACATAATTTGTTGACTAAAGTGTATATATATTAAGGACAGCGATCAGCAATTAGGAAGAGAAGACAACAATTGGTAAATAAAATATATAGAGCAGTGTTTTAATGTTTGAAATGGAGCAGCAGATTACTGACAAAGACTTGGTCTAATGCTGGTTGACTCCCTGATTGCCTAGGCAATGTATGATGAAGAAGAGCGATTGTATAAGACAAACAATTTACATATGCAGTGATTTATATGAGAAGGCAAATAAGTATTAAGGCATGTGCAATGATTTATTGAAGAAAACATGGTGGCCAACTTCATAAGAAACATTGATTAATATGTGTGCAGCGATAGAGATGTTAATCTAAAGGGGCAGCAATGAATATCAATGGTAGGCCGACCCTCATAATCCTTGTTAATGAAGGCCGACTCTATATGTGTTAGTTAAATAGGGATGTGTCCCTTGGTAAAGTCGTCCCACTTTGTAAAAGACGCCTCCCTTCATAAAGTGTGATGGGGTATATAAACAAGGAAAATTGGTGATAGATGGGGAAGTGGGAAGAGGAAACAATTATACAAAACATCAGCAGACCTGAGCAGATCTTAAGAAGATATACGCAGATTTAGGAAAGGGAAATAGGAAAAAGGATAATAAATTAGAAGTCTGATTACATCAGCAGACATCATCATCAATTGGAGAAAAGAAATATACGTACCAGGGAACAAAGAGGAATCAATCCAGTTCATCACAGCAGATTGCTATTATCAAATATATATATATACTCAGGTGTATTTTGTAATGTCCCCTTCTCAGCAGTGATCAATTCAAAAGACCGTTAGCCTATTCTGGAGACCCGTAGGTTAGTCGGAAGCTGGAATTAGGGTTTCCAATCTTCTAGGAGGTTGTTTCTGCATTTTCTGGAGTTTTGCACTTGGAATTGGGGAATTTGGATTGCGGATTCTTTATGGGTTTTCAAAGAGCTTCGCAATGGTATCGCATGCACTTCAATCCGAGCAACTTTCTGAATTTACTATTTTTAGTAAATTCTATTTTTGGCAGTGGTCCAGTTGGCATCAACTCAGTAGGCTTTCCTCTTCTGGTAGTTCAGTGGGGTAATGTGGATTTTGGCTTTGTGGTGAAATTGTTGATGGATATTTAATTATTTAAGTGGCTAAAGTTATATTTTAATATTATGACCCCTTGGCCTAGTAATATAACTTAATGTTGTTCTGAAAAAGGGGACTCAAGGGTGGACGCCTCATCAAGAGGTTATTTTAATATTTCAAAGGTTGGAATTATGACTTGGGGAAAGTGATGCCACTTCTTGAGAGGGATTGTTTTATTAAAGAAAAAATATTTCATTCTCTTGAAATTTGGGATGCCAACCTTGGAGGAGGAGTGAGTCAACTCAAATTTGAAATGGTTTGTCTTCTTGTGTTTGGGCGCCACATTCTAGAAGCTGCTGGAGACTCTTCACAAAGTTATAAAAGGTGGCCTTGTTTCTTCATTGGGCATCCATAAACAAATTATATTGTTATGCTGCCGAAATGGTGAGTGAGTTGCTTCGAGGGATGCATACCTCCTAGCTTGGGCTTAGCTTCTTGCTTGAAAGATAGCAACTAGTTAAGATATTGGCTGTTCTTAATCCTTGAGAGCAGATTGAGCATTGCAATGGAGTCATTTGATAGTTTTTGAGTTGCTGGTCTTGAGTTGCTGATTGTAGTTTTTGCTCATAAGTCCTTGGGTGATTTTTATTTGGTTAGGGGTATTTGACAAATGAGTTTTGCAGCCTTGGGCACCCCTCTATGCTGATTTTCAGAATTTATTATCAAGTGTGTGATTTTTAAGGAAGAAATCGCCCTTCTATACGGCCGTACTATGTAGGGGATGCTTTGGAGTTCGTGCAAAAATAATTTATGAGCTTTGGTTGCAGTTTGTTGCTTGGGATTTGGGCGCCTACTCTCTGGAAGGCTTTTGGTTTTGGTTTGGTCTTTTGGGTGAGTTTAGAGTGAGTTCTATGCATTTTAGTGGGTTGTCTAGTTGCTGGTTTGTGCATTTTAGTTGCTGGTCTGTCAGAAATCAGATTGTAGAAGTTGTCTTTGGGTTTGGATTTAGTGTGGTTTGAGTCTTTTGATGATAGTAGAGACATTCAATAATTGCAGCATTGAGACACTTGAAAAACATTGATATTGGCAGGAGTTCAATCATTTTGTAAGGCTGAAAATGTAACACCCCGCCATGGTTTCCATTAAAACAAAATGTAAAGATCAAATTAACCGAATAATTTTTATTTTTTTAAAAAAAGATTTAATTATATAACTGCCTTAAGGATACCAAGACGACATTACATAAACATTATAAATAAAATCAACACATCATATCATAAAACATAAGTACAATTTTAAAGCCATGAATGATTCAGTCTTCAAAACTTTATACAATTAGATTACAAATATATCCAGATTACATCATGTGAGATTTTAATAAATCTCAATACATCATAAAGATGATACAATGAGTACACTCATATACATGAGGTAAGTATACATAGAGGTTAATGACCACATCATAAATAACATTCCTGTTCATGTACATGTACTGTATCCACTGTCATGAACAATGAAGTATCTGGAACCTGCTACAAGTCTAGTATCAACTGTGTAAAGTATCCAATGAAGGTATAGCACGGTTTCCTCCCAACCACGTCAACCCCGAAGGTCCACTCCCTTCGTGCTTGGAGATAATGACAAGTCCACAAACAAGAAGACAGAACAATACATTTACGTGGCTTACATTCACATCATGACATAACGATATCAAAACATAATGAACAAACTCCCAGTGGCAAAACACAACTAGAGATAACTCAATACAGAGGATCACATTCATGTAATAGGCAAAGAGTGTCATCACACTATCGGGATAGGTTACCCTGGTGAATCTTCCTAGACTACTGGCCCTCTCCAAGAGTTACCCTGGCAGTCTCTACTGATTCCCGGCCCCTATGCAAACTAGTGTGGAGTCGTTCTATCTTTCAAGAAGAAAAGACAGGTGACTAGCCATTCCAGGCCTTCTCAACCTTTCCTCAATCTAAATGAGCATTAAGAAAATAGGCAAGGCATACTTTTATCTGAGTTAATGTTTAATTCTACCCAACCCCTAGTACATTAGTTAGGTTTCCACTGAATTACAAAACCTACGATAGGTTACCCAGACAACCTCTTAGGATTTCGGCTCCTATCCCAAGCCACTCTTCCTATAACATGACACAACGTCATTAACATGGGATAGTCTTCAAGCACAAGAACAAAAATCACATAGGTATATATATCTCAAACATGACATATACCAAGATTTTTATAATGTCACCATAATTACAACCAATTGTGCAAGACCTTACTCTAAATATAATCATGGCAATAGTACTCCAGAGTACAAACATTTATATCATAAACCACAAATACAATTTCCTAACCTCCGAGAGTTAAAATCTCGGTAAACACTTAACATTTGACTTCCACTTTGACAATTTCAAACAAACAAACCCATAAAGGCTTTCTTAACCATAATCTTTTAAAATAAAATTCCAAAATACCACACAGGTACGCTAAGTAATGAACAAAGCCAATTTTGAAATTTACAAAATTGAATTAACACTATGTTTCACAAATCCATAACTATAACCTTTTAAATAAATATTACTTATTTATAGAATAACATGAACAATCACATAATAACCCAGTTTAACTTAAATAAAAACATAAAATATAAAAATTGCTCGTAGCTATTTATTTGTTTCACAATATGCTATATTTATATATTAAAATCAAGATTTAGAGAAATATCAAAAGAATGCCTTTTATACATCTTGACATATTGTTATCCACTGAAATTGCACCCTGTTGAACCTGATGTTCAACACCTTAGTGTAACATGGGAAGACCTCTAAAGTTGTGGGTTACTTGTAGACAGAGGTCAACCTCCGGAGAAGGTCGGCTTCCTAACTGGTAATATCACTTAACTACTAATCTTTGTAAGGAAAAGGGAGGAGTGCATAAGAATGAAAATTAAATCCTATGGTGATGCACCAAATTTGCTCAAAACATGTACAGCTACTTAACACAGTTTTCAATCAACTAAAAAAAAGAAGGTGATATGCACAACTCAATACTCATATGATACTGCATAAACGTTTCATAAGAAAGCTATGATACAAACAGTCCTATAAGGAGGATAAATTCTCCTCACAACTAAAATCTGTTTGCATCACCAGCATAACCCATAACCTGCAATATACATATCTCCTCTACTTGAAAGTGCTATTAATGAGACGTATTAACAAGGAATAAGAAAACTCGCATGTAAATATATCAATCATCCAACACACTCAACGAAACAGATAACTAAGAAGGCAGAAATTGCTCTCTTTATTGATCTTCAAAGGTGAAACTCTACCATACAATGTTTGTAAATGAGTTACAAAACTCAGTATTCTCCTCTAAGGACTTATAGAAGTCACAAAAGCAAAAAATATGCAAGTAAGAACTGTCTACAAAAAGAGGCAAAAATGCCATATATATGAAAACTAAAAGTTTCGCCCTTTTGTTTTAGGGTTTACAAAATATCAGTTTCTTCAGAAGGGTCGACCCTCAGATCTTTTGGAAATAAAGCTAATGCATTCAATGTGCATCCTTTGTGTCCACGTCGGTGAAAGATCGCTCCAGGGATGGCCCTTCAAATCTTTTGCAACCATGTATTTAATGTACTATCCTCTGGCCTCCGTGTCCACTCTCGAACTTCCTTGAAGAGCTGCCTTGAATGCCCCTAGAGCATTACCATTAATATTGATTTTCCTTTTGCCAGTAGACCTCACAGCTGTCCCCAAGACTGACGGCTTCTTTCTACTCAAGATCTTTCCGTAGGTTGACTTCCTCTGCAAGCAGCTTCAGACTTTCCCATTAGATCTCCACACCATTGCTCACCGGGCTGCTCCATCACCTTATATCTCAGAATAAGTCCGTGTCGTTTATGCTCTGTTGATCTCGTTCACAGGGGTAGTCAAACAGTCAAATGGCTAATGGTTCGCCTTTAGTTCTCTTTGATTGGTTGAACATATGCCACGCAAGATCCCAGGCGGTCAAAGGTCATTCAGCCAGAATCGCATGTCGGTGAGACACCGGCCGTGTCTCCCCGATGCGATTATGCCCTATAGCAGCGATTGGCATAGCTTACCACTGTCGGCAAGACCTCACATCGAATGCAAAATTTATATCGATATCACAGAAAAGCATCGGCAAGACAATTGTTTTCGGCCAGACATCATGGCGAGCCCTCAGGAGTCATACCGATATCGCCATTTCATCGCCCAGACATCCGCATTCGGCAAAAGATATCGCCGAAGTCTGCAACAGATCCATCGTTGTCGGCAAGACAAACATCAGTCGAGAAGATCTCATACCGAAGGCATGAACCTTCGGCGAGACACCATTGGGTCAGCGAGACATCTCCCAGAGTTCAAAACACTACGCCGACGCTAACTCCCTTTGGCAAGACACCATCGGGTCGGCAAGACCTTTCACCGAGCTCAAACATTATACCGAAGGCACAACCTTTCGGCGAGACCTCACGGTTTCGCCAAGACATCCCCTTGAGCTCAACATTACGCTGAGAGTTCCGTTTCAGCGAGACCTCGCCCCGTTGGTGAGACATCACAGCGAGAGCACCAACTTTCGTCGATACCTCTTCTTTCGGCAGGACTTCTCCCCGACGCCGGCCGTTTCAGCGAGACCACCACGGGTCGGCAAGACCTCACGCCGAACTCCTCCTGTTTCGGCGAGACCCTGCTTAGTCGACAAGACCTTTCGCCGAGCTCAAACATTATACTGAAGGCACAATCCCTTCGGTGAGACTCCACTTTGGTCGCCGGGACTTCATGCCGAATTCAACCTTTCGGCAAGACTTCTATTTGTTGGCCAGACCTCCTAGCGATGATGTCTCCTTTCTTTCGCCCCGAGCTCACTTCACTATCGGCAAGACCCTATCGGGTCGGCAAGACTTCTCAGTGAGGCCTCCTTGTCTCGGCGAGAGCTTATTTCACTTCGGGGAGACTTGCTTGGTTGTCGAGACATTACAGCGAACTCAATACTTTACGCCGACGCCGTTTCACTTCAGCAAGAGTCCACCCTGTCAGTGAGACTTTTGCCCTTCGCTATCCCCTGTCGCCGAGACTCTATTTGGTCGCCGAGACATTACGGCGAACTCCTTTCTTTCGCCGAGACTTCTTCTTTTCGGCCAGACCTTTCGCCAAACTCCTTTCTTTCGGCGACGCTAGCCCTATGCAACAGTCGGCGAGACGTCAGCAGTCGGGGAGACATACAAAAACCCACGGCGAATAAAATGTCTGGCCGACCGGTGGATCCCAAATGAATATAACGCACTGCCAGTCAGCAAGACATCTGAAAGGTCCCAGCGACTTTCTTCCTCAGGAGTTTTATGCCAAATCTGACTGAGGCAAGCTTTCCAATAGACTTCCTTGTAAAATAGCATCAGATAAAGACCTTTCCAATGAAATCCGAACACCTGCACGCTGGGCTCAAACCTTATGGGAGCCACATTTAATCCACATGCCGAATTTAAAACATAACCTCCCCTGATTGAGCCCGTAGGTGAAAATTGGGTAATATTTCTGGTGACCTCAACTGGATGTTTGCCTACTAAACATGAAAACTAGTAGCCTAGGCCTATCCATTGGGCATGGAGTCATTGGGAAAACTCAGAAACAGATCAAGAGCAGCTTGTACATGACTGTAAATCATTTATAACTCAAGAAACAGATCACCTAGACATTTATGAAAACAGGAAACTACAGAAGTGAAACTATTTACTGTGCTGGAACAGCACTTAGGGAATTAAAAAAAATGCAACTAAACCTACCCTATACTAACCAGTAAGAAACTGGTCAAACAAAACCATTTACAGGATGACTGAAATAGCTGCCCTTTCTTTTCAAACTATAATGACTGGCATGCTTAAGGACAGCTGAGTAAAAATGATACACAGAAAAATGTTTAACAAGATGATGCACTGCTTCTTGAAAGAGGCGAACAAGCTCACTTACCTCACTAAACAGATCATATGTATTGTCAACCAATGGAGGATAAGTGAACTGAACATATTCTTGCTTGGCTGCCAGTGCATCCTTGATAACATCTTCTATTGTGTCTTCATGTATGGGTGCAAGATTGATCATTGGTGTTGTATTGAACTCCATCTGGGCAAAATATCTGATAGGGCAGCCTAGTAAGGGTAAAGCTTGAACTTTCCTTGCTGATCTCTTGCTCATGGACTACCACTTTATCATCTTGTTGGCTGGAAAGGTCGAGTCCTTGTGGCGGACTTGGTGGAAAAGCAGTAACCTTCTCAGCATGTTCATGATTTCTCGAATGAGCACTCATTTCTTCAATGGAGAACAATGAAATAACTTCCTCCAACACACCTTCAATCAATACATCAACTTCTAGCTCCTTTACACACCAGAAAGGAAGCTGCTTATAATTCTTATCATTACTGGAAGAATTAGATTCCAATTCAGGCTTGTTTTCCTCAATAAAGGAAGGCAACAATTCTAGTGGTGATGAAATCTCAAGTTCTTCTGCACAATAGAATGGAAGCTCCTCTAACCAGATATAATCTTGTAAAATAGGTTCATGAGGCTCCTCCTGTAGTTTCAACACCTCTACAAGTTGTTGCTCAAGATCATCATAACCCTCAACTTCTTTTGATTCTTTGCCATCCAATGTTGAACAAAACTGTTCAATAATACATGTGCACAACTCCTCAAAAAGCTCAACATTGGCTTCCTCATCCAGAACACACTCAAAAACATCAAAACTCTCACCTTGAAGGATAGAATCAGGTTCAATTTCAGGCTTTTCTTCCTGAATTAAGGCCCTATTGTCTTGTTGATTATCATCAATCAGCAACTCTCCAATGTCTTCCTTTTGTTCAATCATTTGCTGCTGTTGCTTTCTATATTCCTCCATAGCTAGATGTAACAGATTTGGAATTCTAATCTCCTCCCGGGTGAATGAACTAACTTGATCAGTGAGCTGCTCTTCTTCTGCAACAGCTCTCTGTTCTTTGAAACTCCCCTCAAGCTGCCTCTTTTGAAACTCCTCCATTATTTGGTGCTGATAATCTGAGTAAGCTTGAGTATTTTGTACCTGAGCAGACAAGAACTTCATTTGTCCTTCCTTAGTAGCTATTTCCTATTCGAGGCCTTCCTCGAACTAGATTCTTTTTGCCAATCTCTCTTGATCATAAAAATAGACTTGTTCAGCCATTTCTTGCTGCTGCATAATGGTACCTTTCTGCACCTTGATATCAACCAACATCCTAGATAGGCATGCAAGCACCTTACTAATATCATTAATCGTCATATTGTGAAAATTTTGATTCAAATCCCACAAGATACGGTCAACCTGTTGGAACAGGTCTAATATGTTCTGGTATGGATGTTTTTGAGGCTGATTATATAAATAATCATACTAGTTAACATCAGAAACCTCCTCTTGGGGTTGATTTTGATCAAATTTTAATTGAAACAAAGGCTGAAACGGAGTGAGAGGGTGGGAAACATGATGAAAATGCTGATTGGTTATTGCTGCAAGGGAAATTGGGCTGAAACCAACACTATGTTTGGTTGAATGTAACTGATAAGGTGTAGGAGCAACATACTCATGATGTGGAGGGTAATAGTAAGCATTTTCATGAATATTTGACATCTTTTCATTCAAAGAACTGGAAACTCAGAACTAACAGATTCTTTTGAGACATACCAACACTTGTGCCTGTGAAACCAGAAGATTTGAACTCGGAGTCGCTAGGTGTTGTTCAAACTGCCTCCAAAGGCTGAATGATACTGAGGTAGACACCAAATCTCTCAGTATGCTGAATTTCTTATTAATGCACTGGCTTTTCTACTGCTTCCCAAACTCAGAGTCGCCATGATATGCTGATGTTTACCTCTAAAAGGCCTGAAACTCACTGGCTGCATATCAAAAACCAGCAGTAATATGTAATCTTTAAACTGTTTTGATTCTAACAGTCCCACCGGGCGTGCCAAAATTGTTATCCACTGAAATTGCACCCTGTTGAACCTGATGTTCAACACCTCAGTGTAACATGGGAAGACCTCTAAAGCTGTGGGTTACTTGTAGACAAAGGTCAACCTTCGGAGAAGGCCGGCTTCCTAACTGGTAATATCACTTAACTACTAATCTTTGTAAGGAAAAGGGAGGAGTGCATAAGAATGAAAATTAAATCCTATGGTGATGCACCAAATTTGCTCAAAACATGTACAGCTGCTTAACACAGTTTTCAATCAACTAAAAAAAAGAAGCTAATCTGCACATCTCAATACTCATATGATACTGCATAAACGTTTCATAAGAAAGCTACGATACACACAGTCCTAGAAGGAGGATAAATTCTCCTCACAACTAAAATCTGTTTGCATCACCAGCATAACCCATAACCTACAATATACATATCTCCTCAGCTTGAAAGTGCTATTAATGAGACGTATTAACAAGGAATAAGAAAACTCGCATGTAAATATATCAATCATCCAACACACTCAACGAAACAGATAACTGAGAAGGCAAAAATTGCTCTCTTTATTGATCTTCAAAGGTGAAACTCTACCATACAATGTTTGTAAATGAGTTTCAAAACTTAGTATTCTCCTCTAAGGACTTATAGAAGTCACAAAAGCAAAAAATATGCAAGTAAGAACTGTCTACAAAAAGAGGCAAAAATGCCATATATATGAAAACTAAAAGTTTCACCCTTTTGTTTTAGGGTTTACAAAATATCAGTTTCTTCAGAAGGGTCGACCCTCAAATCTTTTGGAAATAAAGCTAATGCATTCAATGTGCATCCTCCGTATCCACGTCGGTGAAAGATTGCTCCAGGGATGTCCCTTCAGATCTTTTGCAACCATGAATTTAATGTACTATCCTCTGGCCTCCGTGTCCACTCTCGAACTTCCTTGAAGAGTTGCCTTGAATGCCCCTGGAGCATTACCATTAATATTGATTTTCCTTTTGCCAGTAGACCTCACAGTTGTCCCTGAGACTGACGGCTGCTTCTTTCTGCTCAAGATCTTTTCGTAGGTTGACTTCCTCTGCAAGCAGCTTCAGACTTTCCCATTAGATCTCCACACCATTGCTCACCGGGCAGCTCCATCACCTTTGATCTCAGAATAAGTCCGTGTCGTTTATGCTTTGTTGATCTCGTTCATAGAGGTAGTCAAATAGTCAAATGGCTAATGGTTCGCCTTTAGTTCTCTCTGATTGGTTGAACATATGCCACACAAGATCCCAGGCGGTCAAAGGTCATTCAGCCAGAATCGCATGTCGGTGAGACACCGGCCGTGTCTCCCCGATGCGATTATGCCCTATAGCAGCGATCGGCATAGCTTACCACTGTCGGCAAGACCTCACATCGAATGCAAAAGTTATATCGATATCACAAAAAAGCATCGGCAAGACAATCGTTTTCGGCCAAACATCATGGCGAGCCCTCAGGAGTCATACCGATATCGCCATTTCATCGCCCAAACATCCGCATTCGGCAAAAGATCTCGCCGAAGTCTACAAAAGATCCATCGTTGTCGGCAAGACAAACATTAGTCGGGAAGATCTCATACCGAAGGCATGAACCTTCGGCGAGACACCATTGGGTCAGCGGACATCTCCCCGAGTTCAAAACACTACGCCGACGCTAACTCCCTTCGGCAAGACACCATCGGGTCGGCAAGACCTTTCGGCGAGAGCTCACACTTTCACCGAGACATCCCCCTGAGCTCAACATTACGCCGAGAGTTCCGTTTCGGCGAGACCTCGCCCCGTCGGTGAGACCTCACAGCGAGAGCACCAACTTTCGCCGAGACCTCTTCTTTCGGCAGGACTTCTCCTCGACGCCGGCCGTTTCGGCGAGACCACCACGGGTCGGCAAGACCTCACGCCGAACTCCTCCTGTTTCGGCGAGACCCTGCTTAGTCAGCAAGACCTTTCGCCGAGCTCAAACATTATACCGAAGGAACAATCCCTTCAGTGAGACTCCACTTTGGTCGCCAGACCTCCTAGCGATGATGTCTCCTTTCTTTCAACCCAAGCTCACTTCACTATCAGCAAGACCCTATCGGGTCGGCAAGACTTCTCAGCGAGGCCTCCTTGTCCCGGTGAGAGCTTATTTCACTTCGGGGAGACTTGCTTGGTCGCCGAGACATTACGGCGAACTCAAAACTTTACGCCAACGCCATTTCACTTACACAAGAGTCCACCCTGTCGGTGAGAATTTTTCCCTTCGCTATCCCCTGTCGCCGAGACTCTACTTGGTCGCCGAGACATTATGGTGAACTCCTTTCTTTTGCCGAGACTTCTTTTCGGCCAGACCTTTCGCCGAACTCCTTTCTTTCGGCGACGCTAGCCCTATGCAACGGTCGGCGAGACGTCAGCAGTCGGGGAGACATACAAAAACCCACGACGAATAAAATGTCTGGCCGACCGGTGGATCCCAAATGAATATAACACACTGCCAGTCGGCAAGACATCTGAAAGGTCCCAACGACTTTCTTCCTCAGGAGTTTTATGCTAAATTTGACTGAGGCAAGCTTTCCAATAGACTTCCTTGTAAAATAGCATCAGATAAAGACCTTCCCAATGAAATCTGAACACCTGCACGTTGGGCTCAACCCTTCTGAGAGCCACATTTAATCCACGTGCCGAATTTAAAACATAACCTCCCCTGATTGAGCCCGTAGGTGAAAATTGGGAAACACATATATAAACAAAAATATTATAAAGATGCTGGTTACAACGTGAGTAAAGGAGATGTAAACTGAAACAAAGATATACATTAATCATGCGTATTGATAGGCGCATGCAATCTGCCATATCTCAGTCCATAAATTGAAATAAATCATCAAATCTGTTAGTGAACAAAAGTCAGAATAGAGGAGTTGAGGAAAACGCAATTGATGTGCATCATTTTTAGTGCAGTTCACAAGAGCACGTAACATACAGCAAAAAAGACAAAAGAAACTTATTTGAATTTCCAATACCATAACATTCAGCTAACTTAAGAATTGGTTGAAATCTTATGGTTAGGAAAGGCGTACATGCAAAACACTTTCAAATCAAGAGTTTGTTTATTAACTTTTAGTACAACGGTAAACATAAGGTTCAGGTAATAGAAATAAATAATTACTTTAAGAAGATTTCTACAAATCTATTCTCAAAAACGCGTTAGGAGTGATACGCCGATCTTTCTAAAATAATTTGTAAAGTTTAAATTCCCCTTACGGTAACAAGCTACAGGAGATTGATGAATTACAAACAGAGACAAAGTTAAAATAACAAGCACCTAGATCTTGCAGATCGCGCGCATGGTCTGAATGCAACAAAGAATATGTAATAATTTAGACCGTATGGTTTAAGGAAGAGAGGACGTCTCAAACATTTGTTCTCAATAATCTTGGTAAAATTGCAAAGTGGGAGGCGGCTAAGGTAAAGCAACTTGAAGTTTCAGTTTCACAGTAAGAATTCCCTAATGAAACAGGAAATGAAATATAATATGCTCAAAAGAAAATCAAAATACATAGCATTCTACAGCCAACAAGATGGTCGCTGTTTTAAGTGAGAAATATTCAACAAAGAATAAGCGTTATATATTCCATGCAATCACAAACAGAGTCCAACAGAATAAAACATCATGGAGAACAGTTATAGTAATGAACAACTATATTTATGCAATAATAATGAAATTATATCAAGATCAAATTTACTCTCCAAAGAATAGGCGTTATATATTCCATGTAATCACAAATAGAGTCCAACAGAATAAAACATCATGGAGAGCACTTATAGTAATGAACAACTATATTTATGCAATAATAATGAAATTATATCAAGATCAAATTTACTCTCCAGCCGTCTAACTTACAGAATAAATAATATTTGACATGCACAGGTATCATAAAATAGAATGTTCAAGAATTGCCAAAATAGTCTTTAAACTAAAAAAAACAATTATGAGAATTGTATTATATGCATAATAAAAGAACCCTTTTTTTTTTTTTTTCTTTTAATCTAAATCTTCAAACATAGAAGGAAACATCAAATTCCATATTCAGATTTCATATTTAATTGCATGTTGCTAGATATACCCAGATATAGATAAACCAAATCTGAAATCAAGATGATTACGATTAAAGAACAAATAGAAGGGACGAATCTTTTAAAAACAAAGGAATTAAAAACTTTCATAATACATAATAACAAACTGGAAACGTGTTTCCTTTAAACATTTGCTAATTCTTACAGCCATTACTAAAAAGTTCAGATTTGAAATTGAGCATTTACAGATTTCGTTTTTATTTCTTTCTTCTTTAAATTTCAAATACTCTTCTAATTTGTTTCTTTATTGTTTGTGCAGGTTCAGCAAAAGCAATTTCTTTATAGAACAACAAAATTCAACATCAAATTCTCAAAATTCAACACAAGAATTAAAACTAAAGAAGAAAACCTGTTTTAAGCTTGATGGCTAGCTGGAGATAATTTCTGAAACTTCTGTCAATTCCGCTTTAAATTCACCAGATCTTGACGAAGAAATTCAAATCAATCCAGCTTCAATGTTATGCTTGCAAACCAATTCTCAAATAAAAAAATTTCAGAGTAACTGCCGTGCAAAATAATCTTAAAACTGCTGCCGTGAAAGTTCTAGATTATTCCCATGAATGAAAAATTGCAACCCCTAAAGCTTTTAATGCATTTCTATTAACTCACACTCATGAAACTTAACCGATAGTCAATTAGGCATTCATAATTATTCATTCAATTCTAACTTACCCTTTTAACTTCAGATTACATTTCCAACTCCAAATCAAAAATTCATAACATGTTGAAAATATCTTCTCCTAAAATATCTGCCTTCCATGTAAATCCCATTTGCACAACTAAGTCAACAATTATATTTAATTAAATACTTTACAAAATTAACTTTCACTTTTAAAGTAGATAACTTATTTAATTTAAATTAATAAATTAAACCACAAACATAACCATAAGCATTTAATCAAATATAAATATATTAACAGATAATCATTGAACTTAAATATTAAATTCCCAAACAAAACAATAGAGACAAATACGACAAAACAGAAACAAACTAGACAACAAAGAAGGGTAACAAATAGGTACTCGTTCAATAAAGAACGATGGTTCAATAAGGACCTGTCAATACCTCCGAATCAACAGAATTTCATTGAATTAAGGTACGCTCAAACCTAACAAGCAGGTGGAGCCAATACCCAGTACCTGTATCTGCATGAAACATGATTGTTAAACATATAAACTTATATCAGAAAACACACCTTGAAGAAGAATCACAGCGTAGCAAGGTACTCACAAATGAGTAATGCTACACTGTCTTCTTCACCGAAACTAACGAGCAACATAAATCATAAACAATCATTTCATCATGACAACCTCATAAAACTTATAAGCAATAAACCATATCACGTACGTGTCTATCACAATATCATCACACAAACACAACCAAATAATCAGGATGTCAAATGTGTCATCCACAAAGTGTAAAAACAACATAGTATCGTAATCAACTAAAGCATCTATCTATCAAGCTGAATCAAACTAAAGCAGAACGTTGAAACTGGAGGGACACTACATCCTCCCCCCCTAGGATAAGGCTTACTCCTGGAAGCCTACAAATAGATAAGGATAAAGCTCATGCATGCGTGTCGCATCCTCCCAAGTAGCTGATGCCTCATCGCTAGGATCCCATTGGATCCTCACCTGATCAACGTCTCAACCCCTGAGGGCGAACCTCCGACGCTGAAGAATGTCCACAGGCTCCAAAGCCAGCTGCCTGTCCTCTACCTGTAACACATTCCAATCGAGCACATGTGAAATGTCAGGATGATAAGGTCTAAGAACTGATACATAAAAAACATCATGAATGCGTGATAAACTAGGTGGTAAAGCAAGTCAATACGCCACAGGACCAATCCTCTCCAGAATCTCAAATGGTCCAACAAATCGAGGCGGAAACTTAGAGCCTTTTCCATAACGGATTGGACTCTTGCGCGCTCACACTCGAAGAAAAACCCTGTCGCCAACTGAGAACTGTCGATCCACTCTATGCGCATCGGCATACTTCTTTTGTCTGTCTTGTGCCGCTACCAAATGCTCTCTGATGCGATCAACCTGTTACTCCATATCACGAAGCATATCAGGACCAAGTAGAACTCTATCCTCAAGTCGATCCCAACTCAATGGAGTACGACAAGGACGTCGATACAATGCCTGAAAAGGAGCCATACCTATGGAACTTTGATACCCATTGTTATAGGCAAATTCCACTAAGTATAAATAATCTTCCCAATGAGATTGCTGATCCATCACATACATTCTGAGCATATCTTCGAGAATCTGATTAACTCTCTCTGTCTGACCACCAGTCTCCGGATGATAAGCTGAACTGAAGTTCAACTGAGTACCCAAAGCATACTGTAATGATGTCCATAAGGCTGATGTAAATACAGGATCCCTATCTGAAATGATTCTGTGAGGAATCCCATGTAACCGAACAATATCCTCCATGAATATTTTGGCCACAGAGGAAGCATTGTAGGATGATCGAACTGGAGAAAAATGTGCTACCTTAGTCAATCTGTCAACAGTAACCATGATAGCATCATGTCGACGCGATGACATAGGTAATCCAACAATAAAATCAACCGATATAATATCCCATTTCCATTCAGGAATGAGATGTGGCTGTAATAAACTGGCGGGATGTTGATGCTCGGCCTTAACACTCTGGCACTCAAGACATCTTCAAAACAAAATCAGCAATGTCACGCTTCATACCGGGCCAAAAATACAACTGTCGAAGATCCACATACATCTTCTTAACACCAGGATGAGCTGAGTATGGTGCTCGATGTGCCTCTGTCAAAATTAGAGTGTGAAGATCCTTCATAGGTGGTATGTAGATATGATCCAAATGTCGCAACAAGCCATCTAGCTCAAGAGTATATCCTGAAAATCTTCCCTCCAAGGGTGTACCTAATCCAATCTCCATCTTCACTTCCTGATACAATCTATCAATAGGAAGTGCTGCTAGAATCTAGCTCCTCAACTCAACTCCAAGTGTTACAACAGAGATTTCATGTCTTCGCCGACTGAGACCGTCAGCCACTACATTATCCTTTCCTTGAACATATCTCACCTCAAAATCATATTCACATAAGAACTCCATCCACCGTCTCTTCCTAGCATTCAAATTAAGCTGTGTGAATATATATTGCAAACTACGGTGATCACAATGAAGTTCAAAACGATGCCGCAACAAGAAATGTCTCCATCGAACCAAAGCATGAACTACTACAACAAGCTCCAAATCATGAGTGGGATAATTTTGTTCGTGATCCTTGAGTTTGCGAGACTCGTAAGCGATCACACGTCCATCCTGCATCAGTACAGCTCCTAAACCCTCCAAAGACGCATCAGTGCAAACAACAAAATCCTTAGCAGTATCAAGAACAGCTAAGATAGGCGCACTAGTCAGCTTATCGTTAAGTATCTGAAAAGCCAACTGACATTGATCTGTCCAGATAAATTTCTTCCCTTTCCCCTAAAGAGAAGTAATGGGGTGTCCAATCCTAGAAAATCCCTAGACAAATCGTCTGTAGTATCCCACAAGACCCATAAAACTACGAACCTCTGCAACATTAGTAGGCAAGGGCCAGTCAATGATAGCTTGGATCTTTGAAGGATCCACAGCTATACCCTTTCCATAAATCACATGACCAAGATATTTCACCTCAGTTTGGAAGAATTCACATTTCTTCAAGTTTGCATACAATTGATTCTCCCTCAAGCACTGTAGTACCTGTCTCAAATGCTCTTCGTGCTCCTTCACATTTCTCGAATAGATCAAAATATCGAGAAACACGAGAACAAAACGATCAAGATATGTGCGAAAGACACCATTCATCAAACTCATGAAAACTGATGGTGCATTCGTTAACCCAAACGGTACTACTGTGAGCTCATAGTGCCCGTAACGAGTTTGGAATGTCGTTTTATGAATGTCTGCTTCTGCAATGCGCAACTGATGGTAACCTGATTTCAAATCAATCTTAGAGAACACATTTGCACCCTTGATCTGATAAAAAAGATCATCGATTATGGGTAAAGGATATCGATTCTTAATCGTCACTTTATTAAATTGACGATAATCAATGCACAATCTAAGGGATCCGTCCTCCTTCACGAAGATGACAGGTGCTGCCCAAGGGGAAACACTCGGACGAATAAAACCCTTTGCCAAGAGTTCCTCCAACTGAATATGAAGCTCTTCCTGTTCCTGTGTGGTCATTCTGTATGGGGCTCGAGATATGGGCTCTGCTCCAGGAACCAGGTCAACTCTGAAATCTATGTCACGCTTCGGTGGCATCCCAGGAATATCACTAGGAAAAACATCAGCAAACTCCCTAAGAATAAGGTGATCATCGAGTGATATATCTTGACTCTCCCCTAAATCCAAGTCATTAACTGTTGTCGCAAATAACTGACAACCCTGACGAAGGCATCTCTTCAACTGCATAGCAGAAATTATCTGCAAAGAGACGGGTCTTTGGACACCAAAGATTTCAACCTCAGAACCAAAATCATCAATACAACGTACTGTCTTTTGTCGACAGTCAATCACTGCATGATGAGATTTTAACTAGTCCATTCCCAAAACAATATCATACAAACCTAGAGGTGTGACTCCAAGATCTACTGAGGTAGATAACGGTCCAATCCTTAGTCCGCAATTGTGAACAAGGGATTCTACTGCTACCTTCGCCCCAAAAGCAAATTCTACCTGCCACCTATCGCCTTGCTTTACTGCCACAAGTCCGCATCGCTCAACAATAATAGGTGAAATAAATGAATCAGTAGCTCCAAAATCAAGGAGAATAGTAACATTGGTACCCTGTAACTGACCTGAAGATTCAACCACAGTGCTCTGATGATTTGCTTGGCAGTTATTTACTGCAGCAAAGACTGTATGTGAACGGCCTACATCTCCAACTATCGGCTCTGAAGTTGTCGGTCGCTGTCCAAATCCTGAAGTACCTCGCATAGGACACTGCCTAGCAATGTGTCCCTGTTGACCACATGAGAAACAACCAGTACCTCTATCAAATCCTTTGCCACCCGAAGGTGCATTGGATTGTTGAAAGCTGCCTCTGCTCACTATAGACTGTGCACTCTGAGCTGGCTGATCCTATCGATTACGCTTATTGCGCCACCAGTTACGATTCTTTCCAGGTTGTGAACTATTACCCTGCTGAAATTGTGAATTCTTATTCTTTGGTGGATTACGCTGCTGCTGCTGTCCACCCTTGGCGGGTGCCTGTTGGTTCTGAGAGGAACCACTTGTCTGTATCTAACCACCTCGCGGACCAAAACCTGAAATAGGAGCACTACCTATCTGAACTCCTGTGTGTCCACCCAATGCCATAGTGAAATTCTCCTCCACAATACGTGCCTTCTCTACAGCAACCTCCATAGTCTTCGGCTCGAAGACCCTGACTCCTCCGCTAATACGGGCATTTAAGCCCCTGATGAAGTGTTGCACCAACATCACCTCATCATCCACAATCCTTGCATATTGTTTGAGCTCATAAAACCTGCGCTCAAACTGCTCCACGGACATAGCCATCTAATGTAAATCATGAAACTCATCTGCACATCGCTGCCTCCAATGCTCAGACAGGAAACGTGCTCTGAATCTCTCCAGAAACATATCCCACGAGACTGCACCAATCTCCATATGGAGCTTTTGCTCCTCCAAACGCCACCATGTAGAGGCAAAGCCTTTAAGATGCATTATGGCGCAACGAGCTCGGGTATTACTACCATAAGGATGCATAGCAAAGCATCACCCCAAATCTATCAGCCAAGTTTCTGCTTCTAAACCACCACCAGTGCCATCAAAGGTAGGAGGGCATGCCCTCAACAAATCTCGCATGTGACCAGCATTAATGGCATCCTGCTGCACAGTATCATCAACTCTCCTCGGAGATCTATCACGTTCCCTGACCACCTCCTGTTCCACTTCCTGTCTAGGTCCAAGGCAGGCAAGGACCTCCTCCAGTAGAGGGCGTAACTGTGCTCCCTCTACCTTTGACTGTTTTGGGATCTGTTCCTCGTTTGCCTGATCCAACTAAGGACCCAACTGTTCGAATTTTAAAATTTCAAGCCTTTTCAAGCTCCATCAATGGTGAAACCTG
Source organism: Sequoia sempervirens (assembly GCA_007258455.2). Taxonomy (NCBI): domain Eukaryota; kingdom Viridiplantae; phylum Streptophyta; class Pinopsida; order Cupressales; family Cupressaceae; genus Sequoia; species Sequoia sempervirens. Next base: position 71,134 of record VDFB02052683.1, on the reverse strand, counting down.
GTTTTTTATAAAATTTGGGTTTGGTTTAAAATAAATGGTTGTTTTTATGTTAGTAGTGTGTTTTTGGGCATATTTAGATCAAAAGGGTATTCTTACAATTTTGATTTTTGAACTTTGAAATTTCAAACTTTTTTTTAACTTCATCAATGGAGGAACGTGGTTATGTGTGAAAATTTGGACTTTGTTTAAAAGTAGAATTTTGTGAATATTATTGCATATTATAATAGGGAATGATAGAAAATGTATATGAATTCTTTGAATGGGATTGTTTCGGATCCGTTTGCTTGTTGAAATTTTTGATTTGCTATTTTAGTGTAAAAATGTGAATAGTGTCATAAGAGGTGTGAATGCCTTGTGTTTTTGGATGTGAATTCCATTGTGAGTTGTACTATTGTTTTGGCTATATTTCCTTGTTTGTATGGAATGGGATTATATTTCCATACAACAAGAATGCACAACTACACAAGTATCACGCTCCACGAGCGGACATGTCTTCCCAACCATCCTTAGCCTATAAAAGCACCAAAGGCATGTAGGGTATCCAATAAACTATAAATGACTTCCATGACTCACTCTAGTACCTAGTCCTAGGGTTCATCCCATTCCATACAAACAAGGAAATATAGCAAAAACAATAGTACAGCTCACAATGGAATTCACATCCAAAAACACAGGGCATTCACACCTCTTATGACACTATTCACATTTTTACACTAAAATAGCAAATCGGAAATTTCAACAAGCAAACAGATCCAAAACAATCCCATTCAAATAATTCATATACATTTTCTATCATTCCCTATTATAATATGCAATAATATTCACAAAATTATACTTTTAAACAAAGTCCAAATTTTTACACAACCAATTTCCTCCATTGATGAAGCTTGAAAAAGCTTGAAATTTCAAAGTTCAAAAATTCACCAACAACACACTTTTAACATAAAAACAACCATTTATTTTAAACCAAACCCAAATTTTATAGAAAACCAGGTTTCACCATTCATGGAGCTTAAAAAAACTTGAAATTTTAAAATTTGAATAGTTGGGTCCTCAGTTGGATCAGGCAAACGAGGAACAGATCCCGGAACAGTCAGAGGTAGAGGAAAACATGGCTAATAGATTTGGGGCGATGCTTTGCCATGCATCCTTATGGTAGTAATACCCGAGCTCGTTGCGCCATAATGCATCTTAGAGGCTTTGCCTCTACATGGTGGCGTTTGGAGGAGCAAAAGCTCCATCTGGAGATTGGTGCAGTCTCGTGGGATATGTTTCTGGAGAGATTCAGAGCACGTTTCCTGCCTGAGCATTGGAGGCAGCGACGTGCGGATGAGTTTCATGATTTACGTCAGATGGTTATGTCCGTGGAGCAGTTTGAGCGCAGGTTTTATGAGCTCAAACAATATGCAAGGATTGCGGATGATGAGGCGATGTTGGTGCAGCACTTCATCAGGGGCTTAAACGCCCGTATTAGCGGAGGAGTCAGGGTCTTCGAGCCGAAGACTATGGAGGTTGTTGTGGAGAAGGCACGTATTGTGGAGGAGAATCTCACTATGGCATTGGGTGGACTCACAGGAGTTCAGATAGGTAGTGCTCCTATTTCAAGTTTTGGTCCGCTAGGTGGTCAGATACAGACAGGTGGTTCCTCTCGGAACCAACAGGCACCTGCGAAGAGTGGACAGCAGTAGTAGCATAATCCACCAAAGAATAAGAATTCACAATTTCAGCAAGGTAATAGTTCACAACCAGGAAAGAACCGTAACTAGTGGCCCAATAAGCGTAATCGACAGGATCAACCAGCTCAGAGTGCACAGTCTACAGTGAGCAGAGGCAGCTTTCAGCAATCCAATGCGCCTTCAGGTGGCAGAGGATTTGGTAGAGGTACTGGTTGTTTCTCATGTGGTCAACAGGGACACATTGCTAGGCAGTGTCCTATGTGAGGTACTTTAGCATTTGGACAGCGACCGACAGCTTCAGAGCCGACAGTTGGAGATATAGGCCGTTCACATACAGTCTTTGCTGCGGTAAATAATTGTCAAGCAGATCATCAGAGCATTGTGGTTGAGTCTTCAGGTCAGTTACAGGGTACCAATGTTACTATTCTCTTTGATTCTGGAGCTACTGATTCATTTATTTCACCTATTATTGTTGAGTGATGCGGACTTGTGGCAGTAAAGCAAGGCGATAGGTGGCAAGTAGAATTTGCTTCTGGGGCGAAGGTAGTAGTAGAATCCCTTGTTCGCAATTGCGGACTAAGGATTGGACCGTTATCTACCTCAGTAGATCTTCGAGTCACACCTCTAGGTTCGTATGATATTGTTTTGGGAATGGACTAGTTAGAATCTCATCATGCAGTGATTGACTGTCGACAAAAGACAGTACGTTGTATTGATGATTTTGGTTCTGAGGTTTAAATCTTTGGTGTCCAGAGACCTGTCTCTTTGCGGATAATTTCTGCTATGCAGTTGAAGAGATGCCTTCGTCAGGGTTGTCAGTTATTTGCGACAACAGTTAATGACTTGAATTTAGGGGAGAGTCAAGAGATATCACTCGATGATCACCCTATTCTTAGGGAGTTTGCTAATGTTTTTCCTAGTTATATTCCTGGTATGCCACCGAAGCGTGACATAGATTTCAGAGTTGACCTGGTTCCTAGAGTAGAGCCCATATCTCGAGCCCCATACAAAATGACCACACAGGAACTGGAAGAGCTTCGTATTCAGTTGGAGGAACTCTTGGCAAAGGGTTTTATTCGTCTGAGTGTTTCCCCATGGGGAGCACCTGTCATCTTCGTGAAGAAGGACGAATCCCTTAGATTGTGCATTGATTATCGTCAATTGAATAAAGTGACGATTAAGAATCGATATCCTTTACCCATAATCGATGATCTTTTTTATCAGATCAAGGTTGCAAATGTGTTCTCTAAGATTGATTTGAAATCAGGTTACCATCAGTTGCGCATTGCAGAAGCAGACATTCATAAAACGGCATTCTGAACTCGTTACCGGCACTACGAGCTCACAGTAGTACCGTTTGGGTTAACGAATGCACCATCAATTTTCATGAGTTTGATGAATGGTGTCTTTCGCACATATCTTGATCGTTTTGTTCTCGTGTTTCTCGATAATATTTTGATCTATTCGAGAAATGTGAAGGAGCACGAAGAGCATTTGAGACAGGTACTGCAATGCTTGAGGGAGAATCAATTGTATGCAAACTTGAAGAAATGTGAATTCTTCCAAACTGAGGTGAAATATCTTGGTCGTGTGATTTATGGAAAGGGTATAGCTGTGGATCCTTCAAAGATCCAAGCTATCATTGACTGGCCCATGCCTACTAATGTTGCAAAGGTTCGTAGTTTTATGGGTCTTGCGGGATACTACAGATGATTTGTCCAGGGATTTTCTAGGATTGGACACCCCATTACTTCTCTTCAGAGGAAAGGGAAGAAATTTATCTGGACAAATCAATGTCAGTTGGCTTTTCAAATACTTAACGATAAGCTGACTAGTGCACCTATTTTAGCTGTTCCTGATCCTACTAAGGATTTTGTTATTTGCACTGATGTGTCTTTGGAGGGTTTAGGAGTTGTACTGATGCAGGATGGACATGTGATCGCTTACGAGTCTCGCAAACTCAAGGATCACGAACAAAATTATCCCACTCATGATTTGGAGCTTGCTATAGTAGTTCAAGCTTTGGTTCGATGGAGACATTTTTTGTTGCGTCACTGTTTTGAACTTCATTATGATCACCGTAGTCTGCAATATATATTCACACAGCCTAATTTGAATGCTAGGAAGAGACGGTGGATGGAGTTCATATGTGAATATGATTTTGAGGTGAGATATGTTCAGGGAAAGGAGAATGTAGTGGCTGACGCTCTCAGTCAGCGAAGACATGAAATCTTTGTTGTGACACTTGGAGTTGAGTTGAGGAGCCAGATTCTAGCAGCACTTCCTACTGATAGATTGTATCAGGAAGTGAAGATGGAGATTAGATCAGGTACACCCTTGGAGGGAAGATTTTCAAGATATACTTTTGAGCTAGATGGCTTGTTGCGACATTTGGGTCATATCTACGTACACCTACGAAGGATCTTCGCACTCTAATTTTGACAGAGGCACATCGAGCACCATACTCAGCTCATCCTGGTGTTAAGAAGATGTATGTGGATCTTCGACAGTTGTATTTTGGGCCCGGTATGAAGCGTGACATTGCTGATTTTGTTTCGAGATGTCTTGAGTGCCAGAGAGTTAAGGCCAAGCATCAACATCCCGCCAGTTTATTACAGCCACATCTCATTCCTGAATGGAAATGGGATATTATATCGGTTGATTTTATTGTTGGATTACCTATGTCATCACGTCAACATGATGCTATCATGGTTACTGTTGATAGATTGACTAAGGTAGCACATTTTTCTCCAGTTCGATCATCCTACAATGCTTCCTCTCTGGCCAAAATATTCATGGAGGATATTGTTCGGTTACGTGGGATTCCTCGCAAAATCATTCCAGATAGGGATCCTGTATTTACATCAGCCTTATGGACATCATTACAGTATGCTTTGGGTACTCAGTTGAACTTTAGTTCAGCCTATCATCCGGAGACTGATGGTCAGACAGAGAGAGTTAATCAGATTCTCGAAGATATGCTCAGAATGTATGTGATGGATCAGCAATCTCATTGGGAAGATTATTTATACTTAGTGGAATTTTCCTATAACAATGGGTATCAAAGTTCCATAGGTATGCCTCCTTTTCAGGCACTGTATGGACGTCCTTGTCGTACTCCATTGAGTTGGGATCGACTTGAGGATAGAGTTCTACCTGGTCCTGATATGCTTCGTGATATGGAGCAACAGCTTGATCGCATCAGAGAGCATTTGGTAGCGGCACAAGACAGACAGAAGAAGTATGCCGATGCGCATAGAGTTGATTGACAGTTCTCAGTTGGCGACAGGGTTTTTCTTCGAGTGCGACCGCACAAGAGTCCAATCCAATATGGAAAAGGCTCTAACCTTGCGTGTTGATTTGTTGAACCATTTGAGATTCTAGAGAGGATTGGTCCTGTGGCGTATCGACCTGCTTTACCACCCATTTTATCACGCATTCATGATGTTTTTCATTTATCAGTTCTTAGACCTTATCATCCTGACATTTTACATGTGCTCGATTGGAATGTGTTATAGGTAGAGGACGGGCAGTTGGCTTTGGAGCCCGTGGGCATTCTTTAGCGTCAGAGGCTCGCCCTCAGGAGTCGAGACGTTGATCAGGTGAGGATCCAATGGGATCCTCGCGATGAGGCATCAGCTACTTGGGAGGATGCGACACGCAGGCATGAGCTTTATCCTTATCTATTTGCAGGCTTCCAGTAGTAAGTCTTATCCTAGGGGGGGAGGATGTAGTGTCCCTCAAGTTTAGACACTCTGTTTTAGTTTGATTCAGCTTTATAGATAGATGCTTTAGTTGATTATGATACTATGTTGTTTTTACACTCTGTGGCTGACACATTTGACATCCTAATTATCTGGTTGTGTTTGTGTGATGATATTGTGATAGACACGTACGTGATATGGTTTATTGCTTATAAGTTTATGATGTTGTCATGATGAAATGATTGTTTATGATTTATGTTGCTCGTCAGTTTCGGTAAAGAAGACAGTGTAGCATTATTCATTCGTGAGTACCTTTCTACGCTGTGATTCTTCTTCATGGTGTGTTTTCTGATATAAGTTTATATGTTTAACAATCATGTTTCATGCAGATACAGGTACCGGGTATTGGCTCCACCTGCTTGTCAGGTCTGAGCGTACCTTAATTCAATGAAATTATGTTGATCCGGAGGTATTGACAGGTCCTTATTAAACCATCGTTCTTTATTGAACGAGTACCTATTTGTTACCCTTCTTTGTTGTCTAGTTTGTTTTTGTTGTGTCATATTTGTTTGTATTGTTTTGTTTGGGAATTTAATATTTAAGTTCAATGACTATCTGTTAATATATTTATATTTGATTAAATGCTTATGGTTATGTTTGTGGTTTAATTTATTAATTTAAATTAAACAAGTTATCTACTTTAAAAGTGAAAATTAATTTTGTAAAGTATTTAATTAAATATAATTGTTGACTTAGTTGTGCAAATGGGATTTACATGGAAGGCAGATATTTTAGGAGAAGATATTTTCAACATGTTATGAATTTTTGATTTGGAGTTGGAAATGTAATCTGAAGTTAAAAGGGTAAGTTAGAATTGAATGAATAATTATGAATGCCTAATTGACTATCGGTTAAGTTTCATGAGTGAGAGTTAATAGAAATGCATTAAAAGCTTTAGGGGTTGCAATTTTTCATTCACGGGAATAATCTAGAAGAACTTTCACGGCAACAATTTTAAGATTATTTTGCACGGCAGTTACTCTGAAATTTTTTTATCTGAGAATTGGTTTGCAAGCATAACATTGAAGCTGGATTGATTTGAATTTCTTCGTCAAGATCTGGTGAATTTAAAGCGGAATTGACAGAAGTTTCAGAAATTATCTCCAGCCAGCCATCAAGCTTAAAACAAGTTTTCTTCTTTAGTTTTAATTCTTGTGCTGAATTTTGAGAATTTGATGCTGAATTTTGTTGTTCTATAAAGAAATTGCTTTTGCTGAACCTGCACAAACAATAAAGAAACAAATTAGAAGAGTATTTGAAATTTAAAGAAGAAAGAAATAAAAACGAAATCTGTAAATGCTCAATTTAAAATCTGAACTTTTTAGTAATGGCTGTAAGAATTAGCAAATGTTTAATGGAAACACGTTTCTAGTTTGTTATTATGTATTATGAAAGTTTTTAATTCCTTTGTTTTTAAAAGATTTGTCCCCTCTATTTGTTCTTTAATCGTAATCATCTTCATTTTAGATTTGGTTTATCTATATCTGGGTATATCTAGCAACATGCAATTAAATATGAAATCTGAATATGGAATTTGATGTTTCCTTCTATGTTTGAAGATTTAGATTAAAAAAATAAAAAATAAAACGGTTCTTGTATTATGCATATAATACAATTCTCATAATTGTTTATTTTAGTTTAAAGATTATTTTGGCAATTCTTGAACATTCTATTTTATGATACCTGTGCATGTCAAATATTATTTATTTTGTAAGTTAGACGGTTGGAGAGTAAATTTGATCTTGATATAATTTCATTATTATTGCATAAATATAGTTGTTCATTACTATAAGTGCTCTCCATGATGTTTTATTCTGTTGGACTCTGTTTGTGATTGCATGGAAAATATAACGCCTATTCTTTGCTGAATATTTCTCACTTAAAACAGTGACCATCTTGTTGGCTGTAGAATGCTATGTATTTTGATTTTCTTTTGAGGAGATTATATTTCATTTGCTGTTTCATTAGGGAATTCTTACTGTGAAACTGAAACTTCAAGTTGCTTTACCTTAGCCGCCTCCCACTCTGCAATTTTACCAAGATTATTGAGAACAAATGTTTGAGACGTCATCTCTTCCTTAAACCATACGGTCTAAATTATTACATATTCTTTGTTGCATTCAGACCATGCGCGCGATCTGCAAGATCTAGGTACTTGTTATTTTAACTTTGTCTCTGTTTGTAATTCATCAATCTCCTGTAACTTGTTACCGTAAGGGGAATTTGAACTTTACAAATTATTTTAGAAAGACTGGCGTATCACTCCTAACGCGTTTTTGAGAATAGATCTGTAGAAATCTTTCTAAAGTAATTATTTATTTCTATTACCTGAACCTTATGTTTACCACTGTACTAAAAGTTAATAAACAAACTCTTGATTTGAAATTGTTTTGCATGTACGCCTTGTTAAATTTAATGATCAGATTTGACATGCACAGAAATTAATTCAAAAACAACAAAGACACAACAGATACCCTGGGAAAACCCTCCTCTTGAGGGAGAAAAACCCAGCCAATAATATCTCTTATATTATTGAATCTTCAACAAGAAAGATACTTATACAATAGGCCGAATAGAAGGCCAACACAAAGCATCACAATCTGATGCAATTACAGAACTGAGTGATACAATCTGCCAACAGGTACCTGAGCCTTCTGCTTAAACTGCCAACAGGTGTCTCAGCCTTCTGCTTAAACTGCAATCTGCTGCTTAGACAAACTCGCACTTGAAGAGCTCGAACTTAGCTTGATGAAGAACTCAAACTTCACTCGATGGCTGATAATATGCACCAAGGTACGATGCAACACATAATTACAAAGAAACAATTCACTGATGAGCTCTCAGCCTTCAACAGCCTTCAACAATGCCGAACTGATCTTGCATATAACTCGAACTGCCTTATTCTTAATCACAATTTGCTTCTGAGACAAACTCGCACAGCTCTTGATTAGAACCGAAGATGGAAGAGTGAAGAATGCGAATGAACTGAACTGAATGATCATTACAACGAGAAACCAAATGAATATTTATACATGCTTAAGGAGAGGACGTGCCTCTTCAAGAGGTAAGTCGGCCTTGAAAAGAATATAACCTTTTATAATCAAGGAGTCGGCCACCAATAAAATGAAATCTCTTCATAAATAAATGCGCCTAAGGGAATGAGTTCGGCCTCATTCAATTTGCATCTCTTCATTAAATATATTAATCATTATTTATAAATGACGCCTCTAGATGCTCTATAAATTAAATAGCCTTCTAGGCTATAATTTAATTTATCAAATGATGGCTGGAAGAATACGACTGAAGCTGTATCATAAACATCAACACGCCTTTCCTAACCATAAGATTTCAACCAATTCTTAAGTTAGCTGAATGTTATGGTATTGGAAATTCAAATAAGTTTCTTTTGTCTTTTTTGCTGTATGTTACGTGCTCTTGTGAACTGCACTAAAAATGATGCACATCAATTGCATTTTCCTCAACTCCTCTAGTCTGACTTTTGTTCACTAACAGATTTGATGATTTATTTCAATTTATGGACTGAGATATGGCAGATTGCATGTGCCTATCAATACGCATGATTAATGTATATCTTTGTTTCAGTTTACATCTCCTTTACTTGCGTTGTAACCAGCATCTTTATAATATTTTTGTTTATATATGTCAAGATGTATAAAAGGCATTCTTTTGATATTTCTCTAAATCTTGATTTTAATATATAAATATAGCAATATTGTGAAACAAATAAATAACTACGAGCAATTTTTATATTTTATGTTAAACTAGGTTATTATGTGATTGTTCATGTTATTCTATAAATAAGTAATATTTATTTAAAAGGTTATAGTTATGGATTTGTGAAACATAGTGTTCATTCGATTTTGTAAATTTCAAAATTGGCTTTGTTCATTACTTAGCGTACCTGTGTGGTATTTTGGAATTTTATTTTAAAAGATTATGGTTAAGAAAGCCTTTATGGGTTTGTTTGTTTGAAATTGTCAAAGTGGAAGTCAAATGTTAAGTGTTACCGAGATTTTAACTTCCGAAGGTTAGGAAATTGTATTTGTGGTTTATGATATAAATGTTTGTACTTTGGAGTACTATTGCCATGATTATATTTAGAGTAAGGTCTTGCACAATTGGTTGTACTTATGGTGACATTATAAAAATCTTGGTCTATGTCATGTTTGAGATATATATACCTATGTGATTTTTGTTCTTGTGCTTGAAGACTATCCCATGTTAATGACGTTGTGTCATATTATAGGAAGAGTGGCTTGCGATAGGGGCCGAAATCCTAAGAGGTTGTCTGGGTAACCTATCGTAGGTTTTGTAATTCAATGAAAACCTAACTAATGTACTAGGGGTTGGGTAGAATTAAACATTAACTCAGATAAAAGGATGCCTCGCCTATTTTCTTAATGCTCATTTAGATTGAAGAAAGGTTAAGAAGGCCTGGAATGGCTAGTCACCTGTCTTGTCTTCTTGAAAGATAGAACGACTCCACACTAGTTTGCGTAGGGGCCGGGAATCGGTAGAGACTGCCAGGGTAGCTCTTGGAGAGGGCCGGTAGTCTAGGAAGATTCACCAAGGTAACCTATCCCGACAGTGTGATGACACTCTTTGCCTATTACATGAATGTGATCCTTTGTATTGAGTTATCTCTAGTTGTGTTTTGCCACTAGGAGTTTGTTCATTATGTTTTGATATCGTTATGTCGTGATGTGAATGTAAACCACGTAAATGTATTGTTTTGTCTTCTTGTTTGTGGACCTGTCATTATCTCCAAGCACGGAGGGAGTGGACCTTCGAGTTTCACGTGGTTGGGAGGAAACCGTGCTATACCTTCATTGGATACTTTACACAGTTGATACTAGACTTGTAGTAGGTTCCAGATACTTCATTGTTCGTGACAGTGGATACAGTACATGTACATGACTAGGAATGTTATTTATGATGTGATCATTAACCTCTATGTATACTTACCTCATGTATATGAGTGTACTCATTGTATCATCTTTATGATGTATTGAGATTTATTAAAATCTCACATGATATAATCTGGATATATTTGTAATCTGATTATATAAAGTTTTGAAGATTGAATCATTCATGGCTTTAAAATTGTACTGATGTTTTATGATATGATGTGTTGATTTTATTTATAATGTTTATGTAACGTCGTCTTGGTATCCTTAAGGCAGTTATATAATTAAATCTTTTTCCTTTTTTTTTAAATTATTCAATTAATTTGATCTTTACATTTTGTTTTAATGGAAACCATGGCGGGGCGTTACAGAACAATAGTATTGTCAGCTACTTTCGTTTCTTGCTAAGTTTCATTATAATTCCCACGGCTGTGGAAGGGACTGGCCTCTACTCAATCTTCATTGTATTGCATTTGGATCCTCAGCACCATATGTTAGCACCTCACCCATCTCGGGTCTTGAGTGCACATTCTTGGTGATGAGTTACTTTCAGCATTGCATCATTCTCAATAGATTCTCCGCCATATGGTAGCGCCCTCATTTTGAGTTGTGTGTGCATTCTTGGCGTAGAGTTATTTTCCAGCAGAGTTTGGTTTTGGGCTAACCTTAATGGGTGACTGTTGGGAATGCTTGGAACATTGCAAAAAACAAAAAAAAAATTGGTTGGCTCATTACATATTTTCTGCCAATCCTTGTTTACACATGTATGCATATTGCTTCTAAGATAATAAGAATATTTAATGTATAATTTCCTATGATAGAATTAGAAATATGTTTGACTGACTGAAACCCACCTTGTAGGAAGGGCCTAGGGTGTAAGCAAAATGGGTAAACAAGGCTAAGTAAGTAAGCCATTCTAGAGATGATCGTAATGGCTCCTAGGACCAGAGGGCACTTACACAAAGAGCCAAGTAACCCACTTATGACCTGTTGTGTGGTCTCACAACACACCCCAAGAATGCAAAAGCTTGGGGACACATGTTGAAAATTAATGCTAAAGGTAGACACTAGTTGGCTGATGGTCACCAGGAAATAATGGTAAAGTTGAAAAATCTTGAAAATAATTCATGGTTTAGTACCAGGTGTTTGGTAGACCGAGCATCGGGTGTTAATTATACCAGGTGCCGGGAGTTTGGGTAATTTGAGTTCGGGTGAATGATAATGATGAGTTCGTAAAGCGAAGTTTAACAAGTTGCTGCAGCCGGGAGTCAAAAGCCCAAGGATTTGAAAAGACTGGTAAAAGTCGAAAGTCGGGTCAGGGTTTGTTTCGGGAAAGTGAAGTGTATCGATTAGTCAAGTTTTAAATGCAATCGGATATATCGAGAGTCGAATACCCGTGTACCCGGATAAATGGTGCACTGATGTTGGAGTGTTCAAAGCTTCTTGTTTGGTTTTGCTCGAATGCCCAAAACATTCGGTGACCCGCCTAAAGTTGATAGTTACACGAGAATACATTAAAGTGTGTTATTTATGAATTGTTTTAAAAAGGATTAATAATAATGATGGTTTTATGCTAGGTGAAGGTTTTATTAATGTTTTACAAGGGGATTGATATATGGAATTATATGTGCAGGAGAAGTAGGTTTTTGGACAACGTTTAGGTATGGACAGTCAGACAAATTTGGATTACGAGCAAATCCAACAATGTTACCAGGCTGGGTGGTGTACTCTGGAAGCTCATGTGAGAACAAGGTGTATAAAGAAAAAAAGTTGGTAACAGGAAACTGGGGATCCAGATATTATGCATGCGACGAAGGAGGTTCCTAGTTCCGGGGTAGTATACTTGCGGGTATCTTTCTTGCCCGAAGCTATAGCATGAATGCAGGAACACAGGGCCGGTGGATTAGAATTTCTAGTTCCACCTAATCACTCTGAATATCCAGAAAGTTCCTACATTTTGTTTGAAGATCAAGTGGATAGTTTGCTCAATCCGGTTTGATGTCCTAATCGTATTTCAAAGGCATAAGTCCAAAATTTTCAAGTGTTGGAGAAAGTCAAAGTTTTTGTTGACTTATTCCAAATGTTTCTCTTGCCAACTGTCACGTGCCACAGGCTCTACTGCGATTCGTCCCCTGGATTCTCTTTCATGTGTTGATTGAATTTCCTGAGTGTCTTGTTCTCATAAAAGGCCAGGAGTTGTCTTATTTTCATTAAGTTCAAAATTTGTGGATTCCAAAGAATTAAAACTTTTTCAAGTTTTATTCTATTTTCTGCTTTTTGTTCCATTCCAAATTAAAAATTTGTATGTTTCATTTGAGATTAACTAATATCAAGTCAATTTAAAGCTATTTCCTGATACGAAATCAGACATAGCTAATTGTTTGTTCCTATCAGAAAAGACTGTATGCTACGCCAAATTTGGGTGCATACTGACACTATCTGGTGGCAAATAATCCCTTTTCTTTAAACTCTTGCATCATTCTATGCCTAGTTGTGAAGCAATTTGGTGAAGTATAGAATGGTTTGCTTTGATTTAGTTATTTCTTGAGGCATGTGTGGATAATATTTGGGAGAAATTTTTACATATCAGTATTTTTATACTTTCTTTTAGAGTAGATGCTTTATATTTTCAGAAAATGTTCCAAAATTGATAAATACATGGAGTTTTATTATAAATCTTTCGTTTCCATGAAGTTGTTGAATGCTTAATGCTAAATTTGCTTGAGAATATGCAAGTAATTTGAATTTCATGAAATGTTATTGCAAATATTTGATTTCATGAAGTTGTTAAGTAACATGTAAATGATCGGACTTAGATTATATTTCAATCTTTTGAATACCAGCCAATTTGTGACAACCATAGGCCCTGTTGGCGTTACAATTCGCACCTCTGGAGTGCGTATTGGCAATGGACAGCTATGCACAGTATTAACTGCTCTTCAAATTAGGAGGGGAAGCTCCCTCTTTTGCTATTATTGCGTAAAAAGTAAAGTGATCTAAGTTTCCTATCTTTTTACTCAGTGGCAGGGCACAAGGGTGATAAAACTCAATGCGTTGCGGCTAAGGTTTTCTCTGGTTTCTACAGATCTTAACTACAACTAGGCTAAACTATCCTACCTCCTCAAGTAAAATAGAGTGAGAGGGTGTAGGAGCAATATTTGGGGAATGGTTGGATCACTTGGACCGACTGTCTCTCAGAATGCATTCGAAGGCTCTGAACTTTCAGATCTATGCTGGAATAAAGTCTATGCAAGCAAACACTCATACGGTAAGCTAAATCTCAGGATTCCCAAGGAGGTGACGACACCTATCTGAGGTGTAGGCTGAGATGTAGATTACTAGAAACGACACAGAACGATTAATTGGATATCAAGATTCCCGAGGAGGCGAAGACGCGTGTTCAAGGTGTACGCTGAAATCTAGATCATAAAACATCAAACGATAATCCTTAATCTCCAAATTCCCAAGGAGGCGATGACGCCTATCCGAGGTGTAGATTGAAACAATAGATTATAAAAAATGAACGTTGATAGATCTTGAAACTTTGGATCAAATGGCACATTGCTTTTTGATTTATTTCTTCAAACTCGCTCAACGATTTACAAATATTTGGGACAGAAAAGGTACAAAATCATACACTATGCGATCAAACCAAAAAACTCTTAGACAAAGAGTGAACAGATATTGACTTGCAAGCTTGATGGCACAACGGTGTAGCAATTTTGTGTAGTAATAAAAGTTAAACAATAATGAGAAAGGTTGCTCTTATTTATAGAAGTTCAAAGGAGTAGGGTGATGGAACCTTAATTCTCATGTCCCATCTTAAACCCTTGTTGCACCTAGGAGGGTTTTAGAGTTTATTTCCTTGAAATAAATTGAGCGTTCTATTTGGCTGTTGACTCCCTATTGCCCGTTGCCGGTCACTATTTTAAAATTTTCTATTTTGGCAACCGGTTCCCTCATCATGAGTTCATAAAGCTATGTTATGACTTTGGGGTTCTTGAGTTTTTATTTATCTATCGTATCATCCTAGGAAGTCCCCTCTGTTAAAACAACTTATTAATCACGTGCATTAAAGTTTTCACTTAAGTTCAGCCGGCCTTATGTCCTTATCACTCATCGCTAATCGCTTTTGAAATATATGTTTTAAACTAGCAACGAGTGATGAGGTGATAGTTCTTTGATATCGCTCATCGCGAATTGTTCTTTGAACTCCTGTTTGCAATTGGCAATGAGCAAGGTTCTTAAGGGATCGCTTATCGCTAATAATTTTTGAGTTCTTAAAGTTGTAATAGCGATAAGCGATGACTTCTCACTTTATGATCACAGTTTCATCGCTCATCGCCAATATGTTGTGAAGAGATTGTTTACAATTAGCGATAAGCAAGATGATTAGTTCCCAATTGTATCACATCTCACAGATTTGTTTTGAGCGCTAAGGTTATGATTAGCGATGAGCGATATGGTCCCTTATGAGTTCTCTCTCGCTAACTTGACTACATCCTATTTGCGATGTTTTTTGTGTCATTGATCGTTATGTGGGTGTACGTGTCAAGCTATGGTGCTTACATCTCTTGTCACTGATGGGAGTCAAGATGCAAAGTTGAACTAGCGAGGAGCGATGGAGATGAAGATGATCGGGAAACCGGCCACAAATCCAAGGGCCGAGATTTTGTCGCATGAGGTACTTGCATCGTTGATAAAGATGGACGAGAAAGAAGTGGATCAGCGATTGGCGACAACTGCTACATGAAGAGGCAACGTGTCGGAATCTTAAGGATTTCGTATAAAGCAGAAAGAAAAGTAGTGAGGTGGATTATCAACCATTGATACAGTTTTAAAGCCGAAGGATCAACGATCAAGGTTCAAAATTGAACGACTAATTGTCAGTTTGCTTGCACGAGCTTACTATCAAATAGTAATGGTGACATGCTCTCCTCTCGGCCGTAACAGAAAGTAGATATCTGGTTTATCGTGCATCCTAGTTCACTGGTTGGCGGAAAGAATACCAGAGGCTAAAGATTTTGCAAGGAAAGCTCAGAAATTATCTGCAACTAGGGTGACATAGCTTTCGTCCGGGTAAGCAAAACTGATACCTTCTAATTAAGGTAGTAAGATGTACCCGTGAAAGTTGATGAGAAAATTGGTGGAAAATGCAATTTAGTCTTTTCTGGTGATTTCAATTTGATAATTAAGAACTATCTAAATTGTGAAGAAAGGTGTTTTGTTCAGTAGTAGAGTTTTATCTTGTCATAATTGTGAAGGGTTTTGTTTGGCCGTAAGAAATTATAAACCCTAGTCTCCATTTGTGTTACAAGCATGAGTGACCCAGAGCCTAGTGAATCCAGTGTCAGGCCTGAAAGGAAACTTGTTTTTTCGATTGTAAATACAATGCAACACGCACCCGTTAAGGTTAGCCCTAAAACCAAAATGATGCGGAAAGTAACTCTAACCAGGAATGTGCACCAGGATCCCCAAGTTGGGCAAGGTGCTAACATATGGTCAGAGGGTCCTGTTGTGACCTATTTCACACATCGCCCCATTGCAAATGGGGATCCTAGTAGTTTTCCTTTTAGGGCTTTTCCGTCGCGCTTCAGTTTCATTTGATCTCTGTTTGGGGGTTTAGGGTTTGAGTTTTTGAATGGTCACCTGAGTCAAGCGAAGAATTTGAGCCTAAATCATTGTGCAAACATCACCACAGTGCTTAGGAGGCCCGAGGGACGAAGATCGACTGTCATTTCAGTCAATTCTGACATCTACTTTTTGGGGATTGCCCCTCCAAACCCCCCTATTTTTTAGGGACTTCATTTTTGGCATTTTTAGCCCAAGTTAGACTTCCTATTTTTTAGGGGCTATTTTTGGAAAGTTACTATTTTTGGAAAAGTTTCTATTTTTGGCAGGGTTTCCATCTTTAGAAAGTGCCCAGATTTCAAAAAACCACTCAGAAGTTCCAAAAAATAAATAGAAAATCACAGAAAATCATTTTAAAAATCTGGAAAAATTCATGAAAAGTCTGAAAATCATGGTAAAAATTGCCTAAGTATGGAGATATGAGTTCATTAATGGCATGGATATAATTCGCCATAGGAAAATGAGCAATGGAAAAAGTTTCAGCCAAGTCCGCCTTTGGAAGAATAGAAATGGCACAAATATGAGTGAAGTTCACCCAGCTCATGAGGAGATGGCATAAGATGATGGAAAGTCCGCCCAGCAAAGCTGAATCATAAACTGCTATCCTGAATGGAATGCTCCCCATTCTTTTGATTTTGACAAAGAGACATATAAAATGATTTCTTGGGTCAATGGAATCACTAAAAGTCTAAGACCAATGATAATCCTTTCTTCCTCTTTCATGGACTGCTACTGGGATCCCTTTGCTATAGTATCAAACTGTCTCCCTAAGCTAGCATCTGGGTATTGTATTCACTACTCAGGTTACTAAGGCATTATCGTTTGAAAGTGTTGTCCTTTGGTAGTCTATATCACTGTGCATTTTAAACCACTGTCATACTGTGATATCACTACTATCATGAGGTTTCATGAGTCATTTATTCTTGATGGTTACCTTGAATAGTATGGTTGTCTTCCATTGATTGAATCCATCCTACTATTAGGATCACTGTTTCATTAGCAAGATGGCTATCATTTCAAAGCAATACTAAACCTTTATGCAAGTTCAAGAATGGCTGTCTTAATGTTGGAATATGACCAAATCTGAACATGCTTTTCTTGGTCATTGTCATGTGATAATCTTCTCTCTTCAGAGACTGCCCTTGCATGACCACACTCAACTCTACTCCAAGATCTTGACCGTCCTCTGCCATAATGATTATCGATGCATAGATATACACTGTCCCTTAATGACTTGACATTGTCATGACTCCCTTAGTTTCTAGTTGTCATCACACTTGTTGTGCATAAATATTTTCCTCTCACATACTGTCATCACATCATGTTTTTCTTGACTGAAATGGGTTCATTAAGTAGATTGGAAGACATCCAGTAGAGTAAGATTTGCAAGAAGAAAAAGTTGTTGAGGAACAACATGATGGCAGCCTACTGTTTGGTTCATTGTGAAAAGATGAAGAGTAGTCCTTCTTGATAATTCACCCAATTTTTGTTGCATCATTTGAATCTGATAATGAAAGTTGATCAACTGGTATCATTCCATATTGATTTAATGCATCAAAAATAGGTTTGTCATCAATTTGATCAAATTGCTCAATTTCCTTACACTCCTACCACTCTTAAAAGCACAAGAGGGCAACATGTTGGGCTCAACCCTTGTAGAAGCCACATTTTACTCCACATGCTGTAACCAGATGAAACAAAACAGTAACAAAGATCTGAACTATATCTGCACAATGTTGGCGTTACAACTAACACCTCTGGAGTGCAAGTTGGTACGGACAGCTATGCACACTGCATGATGAGTGCTCTTCAAATTAGGAGGGGAAGCTCCCTCATTGTGCGGATAAAATGCTTGAAAAAGTAAACTAAACTAATTCCTATCTTTTTGTCTCAGCTGAAAGAGGCACAAGGTTTGCGAGAAACTTCGAGCGTTGCAGCCAAGGATTTTCTGGTTTCGCAGGCCTTATACGATAAACCGGGTACAAATTCACACCATGAAGGCAAGGTGGCGCAACTATTTGCTCAATCTGAATAGGCTTATTAGAAACAAAACATACAGTATAGCCAACTAGGACAGTAAATTGCATAGGCGAGACACGCATACAATCCACAATCGAACTAGCCACTATATTTAACTAAGATAAGCATTCACCATAATAACAACATGAAACCCGAGTGGCATAACAATTCATCATTATAGCAAAAACTTATGAACAGATACAAAATAAGCAATATTACAGGCAAGGTGGGTGCAACATATATTACTGTCTCGTGCAAAAGTTATTTACAAATGAGCTGAAAGCTCTTATTTATAAACATCAAAGGTGTAGGGAACCTTAAAATCACCTTGAGTCAACTACAATCTTGCAATGCATGCAAGATTTTATTACTAAACCCTAATAAAGCAAACTATACAGTTAACTGGAAAGCTACCATTAGTTAACCAGTACATATAATCTAAATGGACAATGTGCAAGCATGCACGTCCTTATTGAAAGCGAGTTAACTAGAAAACTACCATCAGTTAACGAAAACCCTAAATGAAACTCCAAGAGTACATAGATAATTCCAAGATGGACATGCAATGAGATGTGGAACAACGAGTTAACTTGGAAAGAAGCATCGAGTTAACTGCTGTGTCTAATATCTATCCTAAAAGGTGGGAACTGAAGTCTACTAGCCGTTATCTCGAGCAACTAAATCCTCCACGAGGTTGTTGACTGTGTCACCATCTGGGGCACTGATACTCTGCCGAAGTATACTGTGTCTGTGCAACATGTCCTCACCGCTTGTGATCTGACACTGAAGTTCACCTCTACTCATAACTGCCTCATCGAACAATGCTAACATGACTGTAAGTTGATTCATCTTACAGCCAATGGTCTCCCCACTAAAAATGCCATGAATGAGTGCCTAGAGCTCTAACTGAACATCAGCAAGCTCAATGTAATGTCCCCAATTTGGGCTTAACTTAAATCTTCCTTGATTTCTTGAAGATATCCTTTAGTGTTCATTTTGCATTCTTTTTGCTCCTTTTCCTTATCAATCATAGGATAAAGACATTCATAAATTTATTCATTTTTCTATCAAATAATCACAATTACTTATAAGGCTCAATAATTGCTACAAGTATTTTTATTGTATAATTGTATTATTTATATATATGTAATTACATTCAATAATGTTAATGGAGCATAACATATCAGCAATGTTATAAGAAAACTAGTAGCATGCATGATTTATTATTCCCCATGCAATCAATAAAGAAATAGATAACATGAAATAAATAGCATCATGTATGAATTACTATTAATTAGACTATTATTTAAATCCATGATATATTTATCAACATCATTATTTAAATGTACAAACATTTATCTAACTTATTATTTAAATTCATAAAATACTTATCTCCTTATATTCATAAAATACTTATCTACTTTCCATCTACCTGTCTTTATAAATTTCAAATGATTTGCAGTCTATATTTTATCTCTTGTTGCTCATTCTATTCTCTATTTCCTTCTTCCCTCTATACATATCTCATTCTTTCCCTTTTTATATCTTCACATTCAAATGAGAAGGTGTATCTTTTTGAAAAGAGACATTCATTAGAAAAGACACAACCTTTTGAAATGATTGCTGCCTTTTGAAAACTAAATCCAAACCTTTCCAATTTCTATTTTATTGTTCTCTACACACTATTGATAGATCTCCTTTTTACATCTTCATTCCTTTCCTCTTCTATCCTCTTTTTAAAATCTGATGTGTATTTTTTCTTCCTTTCCCTTATCTTCCACTCCTTATTTTATATCCTTATACCTCCATGAAGAGAGGCATCTCTTTGAATAGAGATAACCCCACAAATGGACATGACTTTTAGTTAAACATTCCCTAATGATATCTCAAATTATATTCATTTTATTATTTTGTTTTGATGTGTATTATATTTTACTATTTTATTTTTAATTTATTTGTAATATTATTTATATTTATTTATAGTATTATTTATATTTATTATTTAAATGTATATTTTAATATTTAAAATATTATCTCTTAATAATTATTTGATAATTATGATAGTACTTATATTAATGTATTTTATTGTGTATCGTCAATATATATTTATAATTACAATATTATCTTATGATTGTAATTATAAATATATTAAAACGATAATATTTTCTTTTATAATTTTAATATGTGTATTGTGTTATTCATTTTCACTTATTTGTATCTCAAAATTTTGGGGACATGACAGTCCTCCCCTCCCAACTTTGCTTGTCCTCAAGCAAAAACATCTTAGTTTCTTCTAGGATCTCTTCTTCTCATCTATCACCAATAGTACCCAAGTTAGTCATGTTTATATATATGAGTTAAATGAAAATGTTCTATAATGATTACTCTATTTGAATGCAAATATATAAATATATTAAATGTATACTTATCTTAGATTTTTTTTTGTGATGGGGACATCACAAGTCTCCCCCGCTTGACATTACTTGTCCTCAAGCAATCTCCATGAATTCTTCTTCCTTGATCTTGTTCGCTGGTCTCCTTTCAAGCCTTCTGGATTCCTCCTCTAGGGAGTCTTATCCAAGGCTTCTTGGATTCCTCTCTATGGAGTCTTATCCAAGTTTTATGGATTCCTCTTGTTGGAGTCTTATCCAGGTCTTTTTGGATTCCTCCTCTAGGGAGTCTTATCCAATCTTTCTGGATTCCTCTCGATGGAGTCTTATCCAAGTTTCTTTGTTTTTCCTTGGATTCCTCCTCTGGGGAGTCTTATCCAGGTCTTTTGGATTCCTCCTCTAGGGAGTCTTATCCAAGTTTTTTGGATTCCTCTCTATGGAGTCTTATCCAGGTTTCTTTGTTTTTCCTTGGATTCCTCCTCTAGGGAGTCTTATCCAAGTCCTTTTGGATTCCTCCTCTGGGGAGTCTTATCCAGGTCTTTTGGATTCCTCCTCTAGGGAGTCCTATCCAATTTTTATGGATTCCTCTCTATGGAGTCTTATCCAGGTTTCTTTGTTTCTCCTTGGATTCCTCCTCTAGGGAGTCTTATCCAAGTCCTTCTGGATTCCTCCTCTAGGGAGTCTTATCTAGGCTTAAGTCTTTATACACATATTATCAAGTCATGTGCTCACACAAAAAAATATCTTCTTAATTCGTTTGAAAGTTTTACATCCAAGAGTTCATCTCTTGTTTTAGTCAAGAGCCATCATGTTTTGTTGTTCTTGATTTTAATCCTTAAAGGCCTTAATAGTTTCTTCTCTTTCCCATGTAACATCATCTTCAGAGAGTCCCCTCCATTTAATTAGGAACTTGGTGATGACCCTGTTCCTTAATCCCCTTTCTCTGGTGTTAATGATAAATTCTGGTTCTTAAGATAAGTTGTCCATCGTCTAGAGGAGGTAACTCAGGTAGCTCGAACACATAAGCAAGTAGCTCAAGCAGGCAACAAGCAACTCAAGCACATAGGCAAGTAGCTCAAGTAGACAAGCAAGCAACTCAAGCATAAAGGCAAGTAGCTCCAACAAGTATGCAACTAACTCAGGCATGCAAGTAATCAGCTCAAGCAAGTAGGCAAGTAGCTTAAGTAGACAAGCAAGTAGCTCAAGTAAGCAAGCAACTAGTTCAAGCAAGTAGGCAATCAGCTCAAACATATAAATGAGTAGCTCAAGCAAGCAAGCAACTAGCTCAAGCAAGTAGGCAACCAGCTCAAGCAAGTGGGCAACTAGCTCAAGCAAGCAAGCAACTAGCTCAAGCAAGTGGGCAACCAGCTCAAGCAAGTGGGCAACTAGCTCAAGCAAGCAAGCAACTAGCTCAAGCAAGTAGGCAACCAGCTCAAGCAAGTGGGAAACCAGCTCAAGCACACAAGCAACCAGCTCAAGCAAGTAGGCAACTAGCTCAAGTAGGCAAGCAACTAGCTCAAGCACACAAGCAACCAGCTCAAGCAAGTAGGCAACTAGCTCAAGTAGGCAAGCAAGCAGCTCAAACACGCAAACAACTAGCTCAAAAAAGTAGACAACTAGCTCAAGTAGGTAAGCAAGTAGCTCAAGCACGCACAGGATGGCAGGAACGATGCTCTGATACCACTGTAATGTCCCTAATCAAGCTATTCAACCAATGCAAGGGTACCATGTACTATTCCTCAGCTCTTCCTCTATGCCACATCAAAAGGTTCAAGTAAAGGAAGAACATATTCATCACCATCAAGAGCTTGATGCAAAGGGAAGACACATCTTGGAGCTGAAGTTAATTTTCTAGACACGCATGAAGAAGTTGGGGACCAATAGTTCCAAGTTACCTCATTATAAGGAAATATTTTCTAGTTGAAGTTACCACATGGGATGATGAAGATTATATGAAGAAACTACCACAAGTGTTCAGCGCTGAGGACAACCCTTTTGTAAAGGTGGGGGGCATGTTATGCCCTTACTTCCGTAGTGCATATAGTTATGAATAGTCGGCTTGTGGCTATCTTAACTCTTAAGTCATATTATCATTAGTATATTGTTGGTTGGGTCGGGCTAGGTCTTATATAGGTGTGTCTAAGTCGGCCTAGGTGATATCCTAGGCATAAATAGGTATATATAGGAGGTTGTGAGTCTTATTTCACTATCAAGTTGTGAAGTGTGTTCTCATTAGAGATATTTGGAGGTTTTCCCCCTCGAAGTGGCTTGTTATTCTCAGTTATTATCAAGTATTTGCAACATATTTCATATCACATTCTTCTATTGTGCAAGTTATTTCATAACACAATCTATATTTTATCTCTTGTTGCTTATTCTATTCTCTATTTCCTTCTTCCCTCTATACATATCTCATTCTTTCCCTTTTTATATCTTCACATTCAAATGGCGCCCAAGAAGGAATAGACAAAATGCATAATGCTCCTAGGATGATGGCGCCCAAGAAGGAATAGTAAAACTGACCCAAAAGACTCACATTTATTTTGCACGGAATTCCAAGCATCTCCAGAAATGTACGGCCCTCAAGGAGGGGCAATTTTGCTCCATAAAATCCAACACTTGATAATAAAATCTGAAAGTTGACACTCAAGGTCGCCCCTAGCAAGAAATCAGATTGGTAAAGTACCCAAAACGAGAATATTTTTATTTTTGAATCTATGAATAAAACTTACAATTAGCTATGATAATCAGCAACTCCAAAAACATGACTAGAATGCAAGAAAATTGAACTAAGATGCTAGAAACTCAAGTACAATGCTAAAACCACTCAACTACAATCTATGTCTCAACTAGTTGCTATCTTTCAAGCAAGAAGATGAGCCAAGTGCTAGGAGGTATGCTTTCCTCGAAGCTTTGCCTGAAATCAATCCAGTAGCATAATAGTATGGTAGACAAGAGATGAGAAAATGAAGAGAAGAGGTCTCCTTATGTAGACTTGCAAAGTATCTTCCAGAAGCATCTAGAAGGGCACCCAAACCAGTCAAAGCATTATTCAAAATTGAGTTGACCCATATCCCTCCAAAGTGGCGTCCAAAATAGAAGGCAACATTTGACTTTATTTAAAAATAATCTTCTCATCAAAGTTGGCGTCCCACTTCAAGCATGATTTAAGACCTTTAGAAATATTAGATTACCTCCAGATGAGGCGTCCACCCATGAAGTCCCCCTTTCAGAACAACTTTAAGTCATCAACTAGGCTAAGGGGTTATAACATTAAAATATAACATCATTTTAATTAACTTAACTTATCTCTCCAGAAAATGCATCAAAAGGCCAAAAACAACTATACCAATTGAACTGACTGCAAAGAGGAGCCAACTGAACTGAAGCCAACAGGACCACTGCCAGAAATAGAATTTACTAAAAATAGTAAATTCAGAAAGTTGCTCAGAACACCATGCGAGCTATACCACTGCGAAGCTCTCTGAAAACCCAGAAAGAATCCGCAATCCAATCACCAAACTTCAAGCAACAACCTCCTCAAAAACAAGAAACCCTAATTTTCACCCTCTGAGTAGCCTATGGGTCTCCAAAATAGGCCAACGATCAACTGAATTGATCACAATTGAGAAGGGGACATTACAATTCTATAAGAAAGATAATGCAAGTAAATGAATGCGATACCCTCCTTTCTACGTGCTTGGAGAAGCCAAGAGAGGAAGGAAGAGAGAAAGACAACCACACCGATAGTATGAAGCTTGACAACCTGCAATAGACAATGGTGTAGAAGCAGCAAAATGGTGTAGAGTGTGAAGTGAGAAGAGCAAAGAGTGAAAGGTTGAGGGAATGAGAGTGATAGGATTGAGAGAGTGTTGATAGAATTGATAGAATGAAGTTCAAAAATGCTTTTTGGAGGTAAGAGGACGTTTTCGGGCGGTCAAGGTTCGCAGGGGACGTTACAATTTGCAAGGTGGCAAAGAATGTAACACCTCCAACGTCCACTGACCCGAGAATCATGTCAAGATGCCAGTGCGGCATGTAGACATCTACATAGCGCATGGGAGTCCCCAACAAAAATTCCCTCACCGA
>VDFB02052683.1:0-46537 GCA_007258455.2 Sequoia sempervirens | reverse complement strand
AGTCTCTACCGATTCCCGGCCCCTACGCAAACTAGTGTGGAGTCGTTCTATCTTTCAAGAAGACAAGATAGGTCACTAGCCATTCCAGGCCTTCTCAACCTTTCCTCAATCTAAACGAGCATTAAGAAAATAGGCGAGGCATACTTTTATATGAGTTAATGCTTAATTCTACCCAACCCCTAGTACATTAGTTAGGTTTCCACTGAATTACAAAACCTACGATAGGTTACCCATACAACCTCTTAGGATTTCGGCCCCTATCACAAGCCACTCTTCCTATAACATGACACAACGTCATTAACATGGGATAGTCTTCAAGCACAAGAACAAAAATCACATAGGTATATATATCCCAAACATGAAATAGACCAAGATTTTTATAATGTCACCATAATTACAACCAATTGTGCAAGACCTTACTCTAAATATAATCATGGCAATAGTACTCCAAAGTACAAACATTTATATCATAAACCACAAATACAATTTCCTAACCTCCGGGACTTAAAATCTCGGTAACACTTAACATTTGACTTCCACTTTGACAATTTCAAACAAACAAACCCATAAAGGCTTTCTTAACCATAATCTTTTAAAATAAAATTCCAAAATACCACACAGGTACGCTAAGTAATGAACAAAGCCAATTTTGAAATTTACAAAATCGAATGAACACTATGTTTCACAAATCCATAACTATAACCTTTTAAATAAATATTACTTATTTATAGAATAACATGAACAATCACATAATAACCCAATTTAACTTAAATAAAAACATAAAATCTAAAAATTGCTCGTAGTTATTTATTTGTTTCACAATATGCTATATTTATATATTAAAATCAAGATTTAGAGAAATATCAAAAGAATGCCTTTTATACATCTTGACATATATAAACAAAAATATTATAAATATGTTGGTTACAACGTGAGTAAAGGAGATGTAAACTGAAACAAAGATATACATTAATCATGCGTATTGATAGGCGCATGCAATCTGCCATATCTCAGCCCATAAATTGAAATAAATCATCAAATCTGTTAGTGAACAAAAGTCAGACTAGAGGAGTTGAGGAAAACGCAATTGATGTGCATCATTTTTAGTGCAGTTCACAAGAGCACGTAACATACAGCAAAAAAGACAAAAGAAACTTATTTGAATTTCCAATACCATAACATTCAGCTAGCTTAAGAATTGGTTGAAATCTTATGGTTAGGAAAGGCGTACATGCAAAACACTTTCAAATCAAGAGTTTGTTTATTAACTTTTAGTACAGCAGTAAACATAAGGTTCAGGTAATAGAAATAAATAATTACTTTAGGAAGATTTCTACAGATCTATTCTCAAAAACGCGTTAGGAGTGATACGCCGATCATTCTAAAATAATTTGTAAAGTTTAAATTCCCCTTACGGTAACAAGCTACAGGAGATTGATGAATTACAAATAGAGACAAAGTTAAAATAACAAGTACCTAGATCTTGCAAATCGCGTGCATGGTTTGAATGCAACAAAGAATATGTAATAATTTAGACCGTATGGTTTAAGGAAGAGAGGACGTCTCAAACATTTGTTCTCAATAATCTTGGTAATATTGCAGAGTGGGAGGCGGCTAAGGTAAAGCAGCTTGAAGTTTCAGTTTCACAGTAAGAATTCCCTAATGAAACAGCAAATGAAATATAATCTCCTCAAAAGAAAATCAAAATACATAGCATTTTACAGCCAACAAGATGGTCGCTGTTTTAAGTGAGAAATATTCAGCAAAGAATAGGCGTTATATATTCCATGCAATCACAAACAGAGTCCAACAGAATAAAACATCATGGAGAGCACTTATAGTAATGAACAACTATATTTATGCAATAATAATGAAATTATATCAAGATCAAATTTACTCTCCAGCTGTCTAACTTACAGAATAAATAATATTTGACATGCACAGGTATCATAAAATAGAATGTTCAAGAATTGCCAAAATAATCTTTAAACTAAAAAAAACAATTATGAGAATTGTATTATATGCATAATACAAGAACCATTTTTTTTTTTTTTTTTTTTTTAAATCTAAATCTTCAAACAAAGAAGGAAACATCAAATTCCATATTCAGATTTCATATTTAATTGCATGTTGCAAGATATACCCAGATATAGATAAACCAAATCTGAAAACAAGATGATTACGATTAAAGAACAAATAGAAGGGACAAATCTTTTAAAAACAAAGGAATTAAAAACTTTCATAATACATAATAACAAACTAGAAACGTGTTTCCATTAAACATTTGCTAATTCTTACAGCCATTACTAAAAAGTTCAGATTTGAAATTGAGCATTTACAGATTTCCTCTTTATTTCTTTCTTCTTTAAATTTCAAATACTCTTCTAATTTGTTTCTTTATTGTTTGTGTAGGTTCAGCAAAAACAATTTCTTTATAGAACAACAAAATTCAACATCAAATTCTCAAAATTCAGCACAAGAATTAAAACTAAAGAAGAAAACCTGTTTAAAGCTTGATGGCTGGCTGGAGATAATTTCTGAAACTTCTGTCAATTCCGCTTTAAATTCACCAGATCTTGACGAAGAAATTCAAATCAATCCAGCTTCAATGTTATGCTTGCAAACCAATTCTAAGATAAAAAAATTTCAGAGTAACTGCTGTGCAAAATAATCTTAAAACTGCTGCCGTGAAAGTTCTTCCAGATTATTCTCGTGAATGAAAAATTGCAACCCCTAAAGCTTTTAATGCATTTCTATTAACTCTCAATCATGAAACTTAACCGATAGTCAATTAAGCATTCATAATTATTCATTCAATTCTAACTTACCCTTTTAACTTCAGATTACATTTCCAACTCCAAATCAAAAATTCATAACATGTTGAAAATGTCTTCTCTTAAAATATCTACCTTCCATGTAAATCCCATTTGCACAACTAAGTCAACAATTATATTTAATTAAATACTTTACAAAATTAACTTTCACTTTTAAAGTAGATAACTTATTTAATTTAAATTAATAAATTAAACCACAAACATAACCATAAACATTTAATCAAATATAAATATATTAACAGATAAATTAAACGGTCGCACTCGAAGAAAAACCCTGTCGCCAACTGAGAACTGTCGATCCACTCTATGCGCATCGGCATACTTCTTCTGTCTTTCTTGTGCCGCTACCAAATGCTCTCTGATGCGATCAACCTGTTGCTCCATATCACGAAGCATATTAGGACCAAGTAGAACTCTATCCTCAAGTCGATCCCAACTCAGTGGAGTACGACAAGGACGTCCATACAGTGCCTGAAAAGGAGGCATACCTATGGAACTTTGATACCCATTGTTATAGGAAAATTCCACCAAGTATAAATAATCTTCCCAATGAGATTGCCGATCCATCACATACATTCTGAGCATATCTTCGAGAATCTGATTAACTCTCTCTGTCTGACCATCAATCTCCGAATGATAGGCTAAACTGAAGTTCAACTAAGTACCCAAAGCATACTGTAATGATGTCCATAAGACTGATGTAAATACAGGATCCCTATCTGAAATGATTCTGTGAGGAATCCCATGTAACCGAACAATATCCTCCATGAATATTTTGGCCACAGAGGAAGCATTGTAGGATGATCGAACTGGAGAAAAATGTGTTATCTTAGTCAATCTGTCAACAGTAACCATGATAGCATCATGTCGACGCGATGACATAGGTAATCCAACAATAAAATCAACCGATATAATATCCCATTTCCATTCAGGAATGAGATGTTGCTGTAATAAACCGGCGGGATGTTGATGCTTGGCCTTAACTCCCTAGCACTCCAGACATCTCGAAACAAAATCAGCAATGTCACGCTTCATACCGGGCCAAAAATACAACTGTCGAAGATCCGCATACATCTTCTTAACACCAGGATGAGCTGAGTATGGTGCTCGATGTGCCTCTGTCAAAATTAGAGTGCGAAGATCCTTGGTAGGTGGTACGTAGATACGACCCAAATGTCGCAACAAGCCATCGAGCTCAAGAGTATATCCTGAAAATCTTCCCTCCAAGGGTCTACCTGATCCAATCTACATCTTCACTTCCTGATACAATCTATCAGTAGGAAGTGCTGCTAGAATTTGGCTCCTCAACTCAACTCCAAGTGTCACAACAGAGATTTCATGTCTTCGCCGACTGAGAGCATTAGCCACTACATTCTCCTTTCCATGAACATATCTCACCTCAAAATCATATTCACATAAGAACTCCATCCACCGTCTCTGCCTAACATTCAAATTAGGCTGTGTGAATATATATTGCAGACTACGGTGATCACAATGAAGTTCAAAACGGTGCCCCAACAAGAAATGTCTCCATCGAACCAAAGCATGAACAACTGCAGCAAGCTCCAAATCATGAGTGGGATAATTTTGTTCGTGATCCTTGAGTTTGCGAGACTCATAAGCGATCACACGTCCATCCTACATCAGTACAGCTCCTAAACCCTCCAAAGACGCATCAGTGCAAACAACAAAATCCTTAGTAGGATCAGGTACAACTAAGATAGGCGCACTACTCAGCTTATCCTTAAGTATCTGAAAAGCCAACTGACATTGATCTGTCCAGATAAATTTCTTCCCTTTCCTTTGAAGAGAAGTAATCGGGTGTCCAATCCTAGAAAATCCCTGGACAAATCGTCTGTAGTATCCCGCAAGACCCATAAAACTACGAACCTCTACAACATTAGAAGGCAAGGGCCAGTCAATGATAGCTTGGATCTTTGAAGGATCCACAGCTATACCCTTTCCATAAATCACATGACCAAGATATTTCACCTCAATTTGGAAGAATTCACACTTCTTCAAGTTTGCATACAATTGATTCTCCCTCAAGGACTGCAGTACCTGTCTCAAATGCTCTTCGTGCTCCTTCACATTTCTCGAATAGATCAAAATATCATTGAGAAACACAAGCACAAAATGATCAAGATATGTGAGAAAGACACCATTCATCAAACTCATGAAAAATGATGGTGCATTCGTTAACCCAAACGGTACTACTGTGAACTCGTAGTGTCCGTAACGAGTTCAGAATGTCATTTTACGAATGTCTACTTCTGCAATGCGCAACTGATGGTAACCTGATTTCAAATCAATCTTAGAGAACACATTTGCACCCTTGATCTAATAAAAAAGATCATCGATTCTGGGTAAAGGATATCGATTCTTAATCGTCACTTTATTCAATTGACGATAATCAATGCACAATCTAAGGGATCCGTCCTCCTTCACGAAGATGACAGGTGCTCCCCAAGGGGAAACACTCGGACGAATAAAACCCTTTGCCAAGAGTTCCTCCAACTGAATACGAAGCTCTTCCAGTTCTTCTGTGGTCATTTTGTATGGGGCTCGAGATATGGGCTCAGCTCCAGGAACCAGGTCAACTCTGAAATCTATGTCATGCTTCGGTGGCATACCAGGAATATCACTAGGAAAAACATCAGCAAACTCCCTAAGAATAGGGTGATCATCGAGTGATATCTCTTGACTCTCCCCTAAATCCAAGTCATTAACTGTTGTCGCAAATAACTGACAACCCTGACGAAGGCATCTCTTCAACTGCATAGCAGAAATTATCCGCAAAGAGACGGGTCTCTCAACACCAAAGACTTCAACCTCAGAACCAAAATCATCAATACAACGTACTGTCTTTTGTCGAAAGTCAATCATTGCATTATGAGATTCTAACTAGTCCATTCCCAAAACAATATCATGCGAACCTAGAGGTGTGACTCGAAGATCTATTGAGGTAGATAATGGTCCAATCCTTAGTCCGCAATTGCGAACAAGGGATTCTACTGCTACCTTCGCCCCAGAAGCAAATTCTACCTGCCACCTATCGCCTTGCTTTACTGCCACAAGTCCGCATCGCTCAACAATAATAGGTGAAATAAATGAATCAGTAGCTCCAGAATCAAAAGAGAATAGTAACATTGGTACCCTGTAACTGACCTAAAGACTCAACCACAGTGCTCTGATGATTTGCTTGGCGGTTATTTACCGTAGCAAAGACTGTATGTGAACGGCCTACATCTCCAACTGTCAGCTCTGAAGCTGTCGGTCGCTGTCCAAATCCTGAAGTACCTCGCATAGGACATTACCTAGCAATGTGTCCCTGTTGACCACATGAGAAACAACTAGTACCTCTACCAAATCCTCTACCACCTGAAGGCGCATTGGATTGTTGAAAGCTGCCTCTGCTCACTGTAGACTATGCACTCTGAGTTGGTTGATCCTGTCGATTACGCTTATTGCGCCACCAGTTATGATTCTTTCCAGGTTGTGAACTATTACCCTGCTAAAATTGTGAATTCTTATTCTTTGGTGGATTACGCTGTTGCTGCTGTCCACCCTTGGCGGGTGCCTATTGGTTCCGAGAGGAACCACCTGTCTGTATCTGACCACCTCGCGGACCAAAACCTGAAATAGGAGCACTACCTATCTGAACTCCTGTGTGTCCACCCAATGCCATAGTGAAATTCTCCTCCACAATACGTGCCTTCTCCACAACAACCTACATAGTCTTTGGCTCAAAGACCCTGACTCCTCCGCTAATACAGGCGTTTAAGCCCCTGATGAAGTGTTGCCCCTGATAAATAAAGCTCATTCAATTGGAATTAAAATAATTGTTCTAAGTAACCGAACATTACCATTTATTTGGAATAGAAAAAAAAATCTATAATTAGATTATAAATAATTCATTTATTTGGAATAGATAAAATCTATAATTAAATTATAAATAATTCCTATTTGATTCATTGTGCTTTTATTTCTTTGCTAATTACTTTAATCAAACATTGTAAAATACGAACCATAAAATAAGGGTCGTGACAGTGGGCGCAACATATATTACTCTCTCGTGCAAAAGTTATTTACAAATGAGCTGAAAGCTTTTATTTATAAACATCAAAGGTGTAGGGAACCCTAAAATCACCTTGAGTCAACTACAATCTTGCAATGCATGCAAGATTTTATTGCTAAACCCTAATAAAGCAAACTATACAGTTAACTAGAAAGCTACCATTAGTTAACCGGTACATCTAATCTAAATGGACAATGTGCAAGCATGCACGTCCTTATTGAAAGCGAGTTAACTAGAAAACTACCATCAGTTAACGAAAACCCTAAATGAAACTCCAAGAGTACATAGATAATTCCAAGATGGACATGCAATGAGATGTGGAACAACGAGTTAACTTGGAAAGAAGCGTCGAGTTAACTGTTGTGTCTAATATCTATCTTGAAAGGAGGGAACTGAAGTCTACTAGCCGTTATCTGTAGCAACTAAACCCTCCACGAGGTTGTTGACTGCGTCACCATCTGAGGCACTGATACTCTGCCGAAGTATACTGTGTCTGTGCAACATGTCCTCACCGCCTATGATCTAACACTGAACTTCACCTCTGCTCCTAACTGCCTCATCGAACAATGCTGACATGACTGTAAGTTGATTCATCTTACAGCCAACGGTCTCCCCACTAAAAATGCCATGAATGAGTGCCTGGAGCTCTAACTGAACATCAGCAAGCTCAATGTAATGTCCCCAATTTGGGCTTAACTTAAATCTTCCTTGATTTCTTGAAGATATCCTTTAGTGTTCATTTTGCATTCTTTTTGCTCCTTTTCCTTATCAATCATAGGATAAAGACATTCATAAATTTATTCATTTTTCTATCAAATAATCACAATTACTTATAGGGCTCAATAATTGCTACAAGTATTTTTATTGTATAATTGTATTATTTATATATATATATAATTACATTCAATAATGTTAATGGAGCATAACATATCAGCAATGTTATAAGATAACTAGTAGCATGCATGATTTATTATTCCCCATGCAATCAATAAAGAAATAGATAACATGAAATAAATAGCATCATGTATGAATTACTATTAATTAGACTATTATTTAAATCCATGATGTATTTATCAACATCATTATTTAAATGTACGAACATTTATCTAACTTATTATTTAAATTCATAAAATACTTATCTCCTTATATTCATAGAATACTTATCTACTTTCCATCTACCTGTCTTTATAAATTTCAGATGATCTGCAGTCTATATTTTATCTCTTGTTGCTCATTCTATTCTCTATTTCCTTCTTCCCTCTATACATATCTCATTCTTTCCCTTTTTATATCTTCACATTCAAATGAGAAGGTGTATCTTTTTGAAAAGAGACATTCATTAGAAAAGACACAACCTTTTGAAATGATTGCTGCCTTTTGAAAACTAAATCCAAACCTTTCCAATTTCTATTTTATTGTTCTCTACACACTATTGATAGATCTCCTTTTTACATCTTCATTCCTTTCCTCTTCTATCCTCTTTTTAAAATCTGATGTGTATTTTTTCTTCCTTTCCCTTATCTTCCACTCCTTATTTTATATCCTTATACCTCCATGAAGAGAGACATCTCTTTGAATAGAGATAACCCCACAAATGGACATGACTTTTAGTTAAACATTCCTTAATGATATCTCAAATTATATTCATTTTATTATTTTGTTTTGATGTGTATTATATTTTACTATTTTATTTTTAATTTATTTGTAATATTATTTATATTTATTTATAGTATTATTTATATTTATTATTTAAATGTATATTTTAATATTTAAAATATTATCTCTTAATAATTATTTGATAATTATGATAGTACTTATATTAATGTATTTTATTGTGTATCGTCAATATATATTTATAATTACAATATTATCTTATGATTGTAATTATAAATATATTAAAACGATAATATTTTCTTTTATAATTTTAATATGTGTATTGTGTTATTCATTTTCACTTATTTGTATCTCAAAATTTTGGGGACATGACAGTCCTCCCCTCCCAACTTTGCTTGTCCTCAAGCAAAAACATCTTAGTTTCTTCTAGGATCTCTTCTTCTCATCTATCACCAATAGTACCCAAGTTAGTCATGTTTATATATATGAGTTAAATGAAAATGTTCTATAATGATTACTCTATTTGAATGCAAATATATAAATATATTAAATGTATACTTATCTTAGATTTTTTTTTGTGATGGGGACATCACAAGTCTCCCCCGCTTGACATTACTTGTCCTCAAGCAATCTCCATGAATTCTTCTTCCTTGATCTTGTTCGCTGGTCTCCTTTCAAGCCTTCTGGATTCCTCCTCTAGGGAGTCTTATCCAAGGCTTCTTGGATTCCTCTCTATGGAGTCTTATCCAAGTTTTATGGATTCCTCTTGTTGGAGTCTTATCCAGGTCTTTTTGGATTCCTCCTCTAGGGAGTCTTATCCAATCTTTCTGGATTCCTCTCGATGGAGTCTTATCCAAGTTTCTTTGTTTTTCCTTGGATTCCTCCTCTGGGGAGTCTTATCCAGGTCTTTTGGATTCCTCCTCTAGGGAGTCTTATCCAAGTTTTTTGGATTCCTCTCTATGGAGTCTTATCCAGGTTTCTTTGTTTTTCCTTGGATTCCTCCTCTAGGGAGTCTTATCCAAGTCCTTTTGGATTCCTCCTCTGGGGAGTCTTATCCAGGTCTTTTGGATTCCTCCTCTAGGGAGTCCTATCCAATTTTTATGGATTCCTCTCTATGGAGTCTTATCCAGGTTTCTTTGTTTCTCCTTGGATTCCTCCTCTAGGGAGTCTTATCCAAGTCCTTCTGGATTCCTCCTCTAGGGAGTCTTATCTAGGCTTAAGTCTTTATACACATATTATCAAGTCATGTGCTCACACAAAAAAATATCTTCTTAATTCGTTTGAAAGTTTTACATCCAAGAGTTCATCTCTTGTTTTAGTCAAGAGCCATCATGTTTTGTTGTTCTTGATTTTAATCCTTAAAGGCCTTAATAGTTTCTTCTCTTTCCCATGTAACATCATCTTCAGAGAGTCCCCTCCATTTAATTAGGAACTTGGTGATGACCCTGTTCCTTAATCCCCTTTCTCTGGTGTTAATGATAAATTCTGGTTCTTAAGATAAGTTGTCCATCGTCTAGAGGAGGTAACTCAGGTAGCTCGAACA
This sequence comes from Sequoia sempervirens, assembly GCA_007258455.2. Lineage (NCBI taxonomy): Eukaryota > Viridiplantae > Streptophyta > Pinopsida > Cupressales > Cupressaceae > Sequoia > Sequoia sempervirens. The sequence continues at coordinate 36,468 of VDFB02052683.1, read as the reverse complement.
CATAAGCAAGTAGCTCAAGCAGGCAACAAGCAACTCAAGCACATAGGCAAGTAGCTCAAGTAGACAAGCAAGCAACTCAAGCATAAAGGCAAGTAGCTCCAACAAGTATGCAACTAACTCAGGCATGCAAGTAATCAGCTCAAGCAAGTAGGCAAGTAGCTTAAGTAGACAAGCAAGTAGCTCAAGTAAGCAAGCAACTAGTTCAAGCAAGTAGGCAATCAGCTCAAACATATAAATGAGTAGCTCAAGCAAGCAAGCAACTAGCTCAAGCAAGTAGGCAACCAGCTCAAGCAAGTGGGCAACTAGCTCAAGCAAGCAAGCAACTAGCTCAAGCAAGTGGGCAACCAGCTCAAGCAAGTGGGCAACTAGCTCAAGCAAGCAAGCAACTAGCTCAAGCAAGTAGGCAACCAGCTCAAGCAAGTGGGAAACCAGCTCAAGCACACAAGCAACCAGCTCAAGCAAGTAGGCAACTAGCTCAAGTAGGCAAGCAACTAGCTCAAGCACACAAGCAACCAGCTCAAGCAAGTAGGCAACTAGCTCAAGTAGGCAAGCAAGCAGCTCAAACACGCAAACAACTAGCTCAAAAAAGTAGACAACTAGCTCAAGTAGGTAAGCAAGTAGCTCAAGCACGCACAGGATGGCAGGAACGATGCTCTGATACCACTGTAATGTCCCTAATCAAGCTATTCAACCAATGCAAGGGTACCATGTACTATTCCTCAGCTCTTCCTCTATGCCACATCAAAAGGTTCAAGTAAAGGAAGAACATATTCATCACCATCAAGAGCTTGATGCAAAGGGAAGACACATCTTGGAGCTGAAGTTAATTTTCTAGACACGCATGAAGAAGTTGGGGACCAATAGTTCCAAGTTACCTCATTATAAGGAAATATTTTCTAGTTGAAGTTACCACATGGGATGATGAAGATTATATGAAGAAACTACCACAAGTGTTCAGCGCTGAGGACAACCCTTTTGTAAAGGTGGGGGGCATGTTATGCCCTTACTTCCGTAGTGCATATAGTTATGAATAGTCGGCTTGTGGCTATCTTAACTCTTAAGTCATATTATCATTAGTATATTGTTGGTTGGGTCGGGCTAGGTCTTATATAGGTGTGTCTAAGTCGGCCTAGGTGATATCCTAGGCATAAATAGGTATATATAGGAGGTTGTGAGTCTTATTTCACTATCAAGTTGTGAAGTGTGTTCTCATTAGAGATATTTGGAGGTTTTCCCCCTCGAAGTGGCTTGTTATTCTCAGTTATTATCAAGTATTTGCAACATATTTCATATCACATTCTTCTATTGTGCAAGTTATTTCATAACACAATCTATATTTTATCTCTTGTTGCTTATTCTATTCTCTATTTCCTTCTTCCCTCTATACATATCTCATTCTTTCCCTTTTTATATCTTCACATTCAAATGGCGCCCAAGAAGGAATAGACAAAATGCATAATGCTCCTAGGATGATGGCGCCCAAGAAGGAATAGTAAAACTGACCCAAAAGACTCACATTTATTTTGCACGGAATTCCAAGCATCTCCAGAAATGTACGGCCCTCAAGGAGGGGCAATTTTGCTCCATAAAATCCAACACTTGATAATAAAATCTGAAAGTTGACACTCAAGGTCGCCCCTAGCAAGAAATCAGATTGGTAAAGTACCCAAAACGAGAATATTTTTATTTTTGAATCTATGAATAAAACTTACAATTAGCTATGATAATCAGCAACTCCAAAAACATGACTAGAATGCAAGAAAATTGAACTAAGATGCTAGAAACTCAAGTACAATGCTAAAACCACTCAACTACAATCTATGTCTCAACTAGTTGCTATCTTTCAAGCAAGAAGATGAGCCAAGTGCTAGGAGGTATGCTTTCCTCGAAGCTTTGCCTGAAATCAATCCAGTAGCATAATAGTATGGTAGACAAGAGATGAGAAAATGAAGAGAAGAGGTCTCCTTATGTAGACTTGCAAAGTATCTTCCAGAAGCATCTAGAAGGGCACCCAAACCAGTCAAAGCATTATTCAAAATTGAGTTGACCCATATCCCTCCAAAGTGGCGTCCAAAATAGAAGGCAACATTTGACTTTATTTAAAAATAATCTTCTCATCAAAGTTGGCGTCCCACTTCAAGCATGATTTAAGACCTTTAGAAATATTAGATTACCTCCAGATGAGGCGTCCACCCATGAAGTCCCCCTTTCAGAACAACTTTAAGTCATCAACTAGGCTAAGGGGTTATAACATTAAAATATAACATCATTTTAATTAACTTAACTTATCTCTCCAGAAAATGCATCAAAAGGCCAAAAACAACTATACCAATTGAACTGACTGCAAAGAGGAGCCAACTGAACTGAAGCCAACAGGACCACTGCCAGAAATAGAATTTACTAAAAATAGTAAATTCAGAAAGTTGCTCAGAACACCATGCGAGCTATACCACTGCGAAGCTCTCTGAAAACCCAGAAAGAATCCGCAATCCAATCACCAAACTTCAAGCAACAACCTCCTCAAAAACAAGAAACCCTAATTTTCACCCTCTGAGTAGCCTATGGGTCTCCAAAATAGGCCAACGATCAACTGAATTGATCACAATTGAGAAGGGGACATTACAATTCTATAAGAAAGATAATGCAAGTAAATGAATGCGATACCCTCCTTTCTACGTGCTTGGAGAAGCCAAGAGAGGAAGGAAGAGAGAAAGACAACCACACCGATAGTATGAAGCTTGACAACCTGCAATAGACAATGGTGTAGAAGCAGCAAAATGGTGTAGAGTGTGAAGTGAGAAGAGCAAAGAGTGAAAGGTTGAGGGAATGAGAGTGATAGGATTGAGAGAGTGTTGATAGAATTGATAGAATGAAGTTCAAAAATGCTTTTTGGAGGTAAGAGGACGTTTTCGGGCGGTCAAGGTTCGCAGGGGACGTTACAATTTGCAAGGTGGCAAAGAATGTAACACCTCCAACGTCCACTGACCCGAGAATCATGTCAAGATGCCAGTGCGGCATGTAGACATCTACATAGCGCATGGGAGTCCCCAACAAAAATTCCCTCACCGACGAAAACTAACAAAGGCACGTGTGAAAGGTGAGGCAAAGGTGGCGGATTTTTGCATTGTCGGGTTTATAAGGCTAAAGTGAGGTAATATTATAGGAAATTGCACTAGGTGCAATTTTACGCCATAACACCTGATTATTGTGTTACTAAATGTTCTTGTAATCTATTTTAAGAAATCTATCATAGACTATGTCTTCAAAATGAATGGTGTAGGTGCTATTACATGGATGGAGTAATACTTTAAAAAATCTATTTTCTATGGTTTATTAATCAAAAGGATAAAATATAGTATCTGCAAAAGAATCAATGTGGCTTTGAATATTTATGGAAGAGTTTCAATTGGATACTAATAAAAGTACCATATTACTATACATATGATAACTGGATTTATTTTAATCTTTACCAAAAAACTCTTATTTCCAAATTAATCAAGAGAGAAAGAGAGAGAAAAGCACATTGAAGATCATGGGCAATTCACTCAATGGAAAGTATTCCATCATAAATATCAAGTGGTATACTATGATCAAGAAGAAATAGATTGGAGTCTCAGCCATCATACATCAAACCTCTATGTAGTGATTAGCCTTAGGTGATCTCATTGAGGGAAAGTGTGCATGACACCACTTTATGGCTATATCTTGGATGTAAGACCTAATAGGCATTATAAAGACCTCTAGGCATTATCTACTCCAAATTTAGATCAATGCTTGGACTTAGGTGATGTCATTGAGGCGGAATGTGCATGTCAATGACACCACCTCGTGGCTAAATCCTAGATGTAATACCTGTTGTGACATGCAAACACATCCGGTAGTTGGTTGATCACTTTTTTAGGCACTTACTATTTTTAGCAGGTTCACTCCAGCAGCCCCCAGATCTTCAGTTTCACGAGCAGAGCAGTCCAGAACAAAAACAGAGTCAAATAGAGGTCAATAGAGGCACATGCAAGTGAAATTAGGGTTTCCAACTCTAGTGCCTAAAATGAGGGGTAAAACTCGAGAAAAGTGAAAAACCGATGTATCCCATTGCGATCAGTATCTTTCAAGGAATCCACTGGTAAAATTTGAGCGCAATCTACATACTTACTATTTATAGTAAGTCACCTCCAGAACAGGGCTAAAAATAGCAAGCTAGCACGAAAGGCAAGTGTGAACAGGTCAAATAGGTCATGAGGATCACGTTGGGAAAATTTCAAGTCAAGAGTAGTGGCAGAAGTTTGAGAATCAAGGATTTACTAAAAATAGAAAGCAAGGGTAAGCCAGTCAGAATTGGCTAAGTATTCGAGGGTCACCTTCAGAAGTTTCCTTAACCCTCCAGATGCAAAAACGCTTTAGGCATTCAAGGAAAATGGCAAGGCACCACCTCAAATGCACCCAGCCTCAGCAAAACTCCAAATGCGCCCATCACAAGCATGTTGGATGAATGAAAATTTCCTAAGTCAGATACAAACTAGCAGACCACCCCTTGAAATGCGCCCAAGTTGAGAAGGGTAGCAAGAATTTTTCTAAGGCAATGAAACTTGCCTGACCACCCCTCATATGCGCCCAAGCTCCAAGAAGATGAGATGAAATTTTTCTAAGTGATGAAATGGCATCACCCCCTCCCAAATGCGCCCAGGCATCAAGGTGGCTTGAAAAAAAAATTCCGAAGTTAGCAAAATGGAAGCATCACCCTCCATATGCGCCCATGGTAGCAGGATGGTGTAAAAAAATTCTAAGGCATTAAAAAATGGCATGACACCACCCTAGATGCACCCAAGTTGTCAAGGAGGCACAAAAACTTTCTAAGTCAAGGAAAATGGAAGGGGACCCCCCCAAAATGCGCCCTAGGAGAATCAAGGCGGTATGAAAATTTTCTAAGTCATGAAAATCATAGCACACCCCTTCAAATGTGCCCATGAAGCAAGGCATGAAAGGAGATACATGAGAATTTTCTAAGGCATGGAAGATGAAAGTGCAAGAGGTCAAATGCGCCCAAGGAAGGAGTTAGATGAAGAATTTATTCTAAGGCACGAAAATGTGAGCAAGACCCCTAAAATGCGCCCAACAATCAAGTGGAGGTGAGAAAAATTTTCTAAGGCATAAACATGAAAGCACTAGGGGAAAAATGTGCCCTAAGTATAGAAGATACATAAAATTTTCTAAGGCATTGAGAAATGAAGCAACAAGGTCAATATGCACCCTAGAAGCAAAAAGGAAAATTTCTAAGGCATGGAAAAATGAAGCAAGGGATGTCATATGCGCCCAAGAGATGGATGAGGGGAGATCAAATAACTTCTAAGGCATGAAATATCACACAAGGTCTCAAATGCGCCAACCATGAATAAGATAGAGGCTTGAAAAGTTTCTAAGGCACAAACTCAGAGTACAAGGGTCCAGATGTGCGCTAAGAGGAAGAAGTTAAGTAAAAAATTTATAAGGCAAAGAAAAATGAAAGAGGATCCCTCTAAATGCACCCAAGGGGGGGAATACATGAAAAATTTATAAGGCATTAAAGGCAGGAAATGTGAAGCCACCTCCTCAAATGTGCCCAAGCTCCAAGAGGCAAAATTTTATAAGGCAAGAGGGAGGTGAATGAGAATACACCTCTCTAAATGCGCCCAAGATGAAGATGATACAAAGTGCACACACAAGGAGTCAAATGCACCCTAGCACAGATAGCTAAATGCGCCCAAGGGGATAATATGTTGATCGAAAAAATTTCTAAGGCAAGTAATGAAGCAAGAGCCTTCATATGCACCCTCAAGATAAGTGAAACTCAAACATCAAGCTCCTAAGAGAAGATGGACAGGATAGGTGAATGAAATTGCTAAGGCAAGAAGATGAAAACATCAAGATGATATGCACCCTAGCCCACAAATGTTAAATGCGCCTATGACGAAACAGTTATGAAGAAAGCAAAGTTTGCTAGAGAAAAATGATGAACTCTATCAGATCCGAAGATCAATCAGCCCTTGGAAATCAGAACATGGAGATTAGGTAAGTGAAGTGAATTTATATTATAACTGTTTTGATGCTCTTCTTTTTTGTTTGTTTTGCAGGATGACCACCGGGACCAAAAGCATGATGACTTGAGGTGATGGAGCAAGTACTCCAGAACAATATTACAACCTTGGAAAAGGAAAAGTTACATGTTTGAAGCTACTCCATGATGTCTCATTTGCGCCCAAACCATGAAGGGAGGTGTTGGAAGAAACAGCTAAGTGTTGGAATTTCTCCTCAAAGACCCAATATGCACCCAACTCAAGGAGGCAGGTGGCAAGGAAGAAATGGTCGAGTCCAGGACAAGAAAATCCTTCAAGAACAGGAATTGAGGAAAAACTGAAGGCTCGGGCGTTAGAAATCATCCTCAAGCACTTCAAAGTTACAGAATGACAGCAGGATGGATTGAAGGACAAAGTAGATGAATTCTTCTTAAGTGTGAAGTCCTTCTCCGGCAATGATTCAGAAAGTGTTCTCCAGCATACTTCGCACAACCCAAGACACAACGACAGCTAGGAGGAAAAACATCATCAAACGGGAGAAAGAAGTTGTAGTCTTGGAGTTTTAGATTGAGAACGTGCCTGCCATGTCAGTTCAAGAAGTAGAAGCTGCGATGATCAGATTGATCAAGTTTGCAGTCAAAGAAAAGAACAGTGTGAACACGTTTCTAGATGAGAATCTTCTTGAGGATAGTGGGCATTAATTGCTCATAGTGGTCAAAGGAAGAGAGTGGGCCTTTTGTGCTCATTTATTACCCCACTCCATTTTCTGGCAGTTTTTAGGGCAGAAACTTAATTAGGGCTTATGTGGCTCAATCTGGGCCCTTCATTGTAATTGAATCTAAGTCGTCTGTTGGAATTGGCCACCTATAAAAGGGGCATCCCCCCCTCATTTGTACATCATTAGATTAGATCATAGAATAGAATAGACAGTAGAGCATAGAGAGACAGATAGCATAGATTGATAGCGTAGCTTAGATTGAAGAGGAAGGAAAGTTTTCATATTGAATGTGTTGGCGTTTAAATTCGCACCTCTAGTATGCGTATTTGAAACGGACAGCTATGCACAAATAAACTGCTCTTCAAATTAGGAGGGGAAGCTCCCTCTTGCTAATGGTGTTGAAAAAAAGTAAACTAAGAACTAAGTTGCCTATCTTTTTGATCAGCTTAGAGCACAAGGTTTATTAAACACAAACGCCGCAGCTGAGATATTTTGTTTTAAGACCTTCAACTACGACTAACTTAAACTAAAGACGTTTCTAACTTCTCAAGTAATAAGTAGAGCAAGAGAAACTAGAAATGAACGAGGTAGATTTCTGACAAAATACTTCGATAAACTCTCTCTCAACAAACATCTACACACTTCAATGCAAGTTGAAATCAAGATCATAAAAGTAGAACATAAATAACGGAAATCTGAGATTTTGGACCAAGGCAAAGGAGGCTCATGATTTTATTACTCAAACTTCTGGAACAAAACTCACTTCCAACATGCCTAGAACAAGAAATTGCAGCTAAAGAGGCTTGCAATCTTATTCTTACACAATAGAAACAGCAATCACACTAGCTCCTTGTTGGCTAAAGAGGCTCAACAATTTGCTATCACAACACAATTGAACAACACTTGAATAACAAACAGAAGGCACAATAGGCTCAGCGTTTTGTTATCACTAGCATGGTTCTAACACAAAGTGAACTGACACTGAATAACAACTTGCTGGATAAAAGAGACTCAGCAATTTGCTATCACAATAACCATTAAAGAGAACTAATGAGCAAAGGCTCTTATTTATAGACAAGCAGAGGAGTAGGGAACCCTAAAATCTCCTTGCTTTCACAATCTAGGGCTTGCTCAGCAAGCAAGCTTTCTTACTAAATCTAGAAAGAAGATAACATCTAACACCTAAGGAAGCAAAAAAAGTGGGAAACGCCAACTATTACATTTTATCTTCTTTCTCTTCTCAAAGAATGGATAAGAATCATTCCAAGAATAGAAAGAAAGCGGGAAAGAAAGCTTCTAGAAGAAAGTTGCTTTAAAGCTCGATCACATCCGCTAGAAAATTAGAAACTATGTCCCAGTTCGGTGCATCTATGCCCTCAATAGCAAAACACCGCTTTTCTAGAATATTTTCAGCATCTGCAACAGATCTCAAGAAATCTTCAACCTCATTGGCTGCCTTTTCAAACTTTGCTGACATCATCGAAATATGACCTGGCAAAGTTTTAAGTTTTTCTTTCATTCACTTCAGTACAATCTTCTTGTTGTATTTTATCTTTATGCATGTCCCATATCCTTTCACATTCACCCTTTGAGATAGTAACACTTTCAGGCTATGGAGGAATGGAAAAACACTTCTCGATCATATCAGGCTTCAGACTGCAAATAAATCTGCCATCCACTAACTGGATCTCCCTTGTAGCCGGGTTGTAATGCTTGATGCAAGTGATTACGAACTCAAGACTCTGAACTGATATAGGAATCGACGTTGTTGTGAGGAGTCCAGAATGTCCCAGGTTTCTAATTGAGGTGTTGCCTGCGCTCTCCAAAGCGTGTAAATCAAACACCGGCTTGATGTGATGCAAATCTGTCTCAGCGGTTTTGATGTAATCATGATAAAGAGTTGATTCAGTCTTGAAAAAATTGGGAGCGTACTCCATTTTGGAAAACTTGAAGAACGACTGTAAACTCGCCTATGTTCAGACAAGTTTTGAGCAACTTCTATTTTTAGAATGCTGATTTTCTTGCTCCAACGGACAAATTTTTTGAAGATTTTTCTAAGATATGGGTTTTGCTCAGAATTTTGTTGCAAGACAACCCAGATCGTCCGTTTTTGAAAATTTTGAATTTTTACTAACAAAGCAACAAACCCTAATTTCTTCAATTTTCCCCGAAAAAAGCTGGCACCTGGGTTTTGTTCAGAATATGATTAGAAACGAACCCAGTTGATTAGATTTGCAAAATACTGATGACTGATCGAAAAAGCAGCCAACCCTAGAATTTGAAACTTTCTTGAAAAAAGTTGTGATATGGGTTTTCTTCAGAAGACTGATTTGAGAGGACCCAGATGTTTGAAAACTGAATGCACTGAGGATTTCACTGACATGCAAAATAAAAGCAGAAGCTGCAACTTGGTGAAGTTCTTGAAAATTTCTTCAGAAGAACGAAGTGATAGGACTCAGATGACTGGAAAATGGAAAACCTTGGCCTTCTCCTTGAAAAACTTGATCTTCTGGATGAAAAAGCTTGAAAAAGAAAGGGTTTATGCTTGCTGCTCTGAAAAATCTGATGAAAAACCAGCAAATATGAATTCTTGGATCATGAAAATTCTTCAAACTTGCTGCTCCAACTTCCTCTAAATGCTACCTGCAAAAATAATAAAAATTACATGAAAGAGAGGTGTTAAATAGACTTAGGGTTTTGTTTTTCCTTTGCTTTCTTTTGCTTTTATTTCCAAAACCCTAAACTCTCAGCTTCTTGAAATTTGGACGCCATCTTCCTTCTTGTAATTTTGAAAATTTTGAAAATCTTGAAAATTTCTCTAAGGCATGTGAAGATGGGCGCCCTTCTTCACCAGGGGCGCCCACTTTAAGCAGAGTTAGTCAAATTTCTAATATTTTCAACTTTTCACCATTTTGTCCCCCTACTTCGCCTCTGACTTCCGGTTTGCAGACTGATCTGACAGTCGAGCTGAAAGATCTATCACGTAGCCTGACTGATTCTAAGAAGGTTGTTCTGGAGGCGCTTTTGGCTAAAAACTTGATCTCAACCTTCGAATTCACGGGAGCCTTTTCCTTCCAGGGGCGCCCATTTTGTCCAGAGTTAGCCATTTTATGATCTTCAAATTTCTTCATTGACACCTTTTCTACAGATGCTCTCATTGAATCTAATGCTCTGGTTATCGGACTGATTGCCTATTATGCTCATCGTGAAGCTGACGAGATATTAAGATGGGTCTTCTAGGAGATACTTCGTCAAACAATGAATTCTAAACCTTCAAAAGCTTGGGCGCCCTTCTTGGCTAGGGGCGCCCATGTTCACCAGACTTAGTTTATTTTTATGAACTTTCACCTTGCTTCTGAACTTTGATTCTTAGCTCTCGTTTCACCCTACTTTTAGCTCCTCGTATCTGGTGACTGCAAACTCTAATCGATGTGCTGGATATCTCGTTGGAAAGTTGGATCGACTGTGAAGAGATCATGTTAGGGCTTCATCTCTAAATTCATCTGTTTTACCTTCCAAAATCTTGGGCGCCTCTTCTCTCCTGGGGCGCCCAAACCTTCCAGACTTAGCCATTTTTAAATCTGATTTCATCTTCAAGTTTGAAACCTTCATTCTGTACCCTTGACTTTGATCCGAATTTGCCGAAGGATGGTCAGTCGGATGATCTGACGGAGGCAGGCATGGCAGAGCTAACTGAATACTTAAGAGATTGAGCACTTTAACAAACCCTAACTGCTGGATTAGGTGCCTCAAAAAGCTGGGCGCCCTTCTTCACTTGGGGCGCCCACTTTTCCCATACTTAGTCAATTTTTGATATTTTCTCATTTTCTCCACTATGACTTCTGTGTGAAATCTCTCTATTCAGCCTCGAATCTCGGGCGATTGGATAATCTGATGGCTGAACCGTTGGATTCGTTGCAGAGCTGGTAGAGAACTGAACAACTTTGGTTGGAGGCGTAAACCCTAATTTCATCTTTTAGTGCCCTAAAAATATGGGCGCCTATCTTCACCTGGGGCGCCCAAGTCTGGCAGTGTTAGAAAATTTTCATCAATTTTATATCTTCGTTCTTCGTTCTTCGTGCTTGCTCATCATCTCGCCTTCTGTTGAATGCTTTGAATGTTGAATCTTACGCCTGGCAGCCGACTGGCCTCCATTGATGACCTCGGAGCTCCTGTTATGCTTCTGAAAAAGCAGAATAGACCCACTAGGGCAAAACTGATTATTTTGAGATTCTGACTACACCAGCCTGATATGGATATATTTTGAGCCAATCAAAATCAGTTTGAACCCTAACGGACCAACTTTCTATTTTTAGAAAGTTTTGCCAATATCCGTTTCCAAAGAAACCCAGAAAACCTTACTAATTTTAGAAGATTTCCAAAAATAGCGATTTTCCTAAAAAGTAGGGATGAAAAACTGAGATCTGGGTTTTGTAGATTAAGCTACTCTTAGCAGACCCAGATCATCAGATTTTAAAAAATTTGTGTTTTAACCCTTCATGCAAGACATGCACACCCAAATTTTGACCTTTTTGACTGTTTTAACAAGACTTTTACCTATTTCTTCAAAATATCTAAATGTAACAAAATTTTAATTTTGGGGTACAACAGAATGTTTTGTAAGAGATTGTTGTGAAGACTCCTATAATAAAAAGAGTTATCATTGCTTGTGGTTTCATCTTTTATTGTGAGTAGCTAGCAAGATTTCTCTGTCCTTCCAATTCACATAGAATCTTAAAGTAGAACTTAGAATAAAATAGATTTCATTTCATGCACATAGATAGTTGTGGAATGTGGTGGTTGAATTAAGCAAGCTTCGTTAATCCATACCACTAGTGGGCTCATTGATGGTGAGTTCGCCTTGCGTAGTCAACTGGAACATTTTGGACTTAACTTCGATTATGTTTATATGTTGGTATGCGTCGTTGTGATGGTATCTTCATGTTAAGTTGTGATCTGACTACTTCTAGTTACTCCTTTGAAGATTGCACCAGTTCTATGGAAGTTGTCCAGGGTGAGGCAGAGCAGAGCTTGGTTGAAGTTTGCAAGAGTTAATCTCCACGTCCCACACCTAGAGTAGACCATAGTATTTTTAATCCTTGCAGCCATTCAAATTCAGTACTTTTTGGTTAGTTTAGGAAACCTGTGCTTCATTGAAAAATATTTCGAAGCTTGTGAAAACCCCTTTCTCTTTGATGTTCAGCTGAACAATTATGTAAGTCCCCCTTGAGATACCAGCAAATCACATCGAGCCAACTGAGACTACGTCCACTACATAAAGGAACCTTGGAGTTGAATGCATGATCTTTCTCGCAATCTTAGCATGTAGGAGATTTTGTTCAAGAGAGGATAGAGTAGCCGTTGGGAAACTTTATTCTGTGTTGGTGCGGTCATAAAACACCCATCAACAATACCTAACAGGGACAACATAAGACCTCTAGGCATTATTTTATGAGTTCTTTGGACATATTGGAAAATCTTCTCTTTGTAAATCTTCCATTGTAAAAGCATTGTATTATACTAAGACCTAAGGGCACTATGTAATGAACCTAGGGTGAGGCTGATTTTAGGAGACCTATGCTTCAATAAAAATATTTATAAGACCTCATATATATAGCATTTTTTTTAAACATTGGGATTATAAATTATGACAAGACGAATTTCATGTAATCCAAAGTACATGTCTTTCATTTTGGCATTTAAATTTGTGTCCTTTTTTATCACTGTCAAAGAAGACCTACATTACTAGGGTACTTCATTTTTTATTTTATAGAAATTGACATGTGATGCCCTATTAACATTAAGGAGTATTAGAATATAATGTTATTAAGGGTCATACCCTTATACTTTTATATATTGTTCTAATATAAGGTTATAAAATTTTACGTTATAAAGCATATACCATTTAATAATTAATTATCTAAGAAATATTAGATAATTAATTATCTAATAAATATTAGATTATTAATTATTTATGAATGGTTGCTTTGAATAGGAGTGACTAACCCTTAAGGTATTTTGCCACCCTCTCTCCTATATTTAAGGAGGTTCTTTCTCATTTGAGAGTGTGAATTTGGAGATTTATAGTGAATTATGTCACTATGCACATGAGGTATTATTGGCCATGTGGAAGTATGTAAAGGAGTGTCCCCATGTTCAGACTATTTTTTTAATAAACTATTTTTGTAAATGTTTTAATAAAATGATGCTTAATGGGGTTATTTACTTGGAAGGGTTTCCCCATGCATATCTTGTGTAATGTGTAAAATCTATGTTTGTATGATTTTTGTTTTATTTATATTATATTTTGTTTATAATGATTAGTATCCTAAGATCCTAATTTCTAACACCATGGCAATGGAGAACAAAGTGGTATTGTTCCACTATTCAAGATGTGTGGGAAGATGAATTTACCAAATCTTATGCTCAACCCCAATGAGTAGGGAAACACGTCGTTGGTTTAAATGAGCATGTCCATTTCTCCCAAGCCCGCAACATAAAAAATCATCACATATCTTATGATTTCCCAAGGCTAAATGAAGTTGTCAAGTTACCTTTAGGCAAGGGGAGGGTGAATCCATCAACGACAATTACATTGAAGCCCTTCAATCCTCTTTTGACAACCATCCTTTCATCAACGAATTTTGAAGTTTTCATTGCCAAACTTGACACCCTGAACAACACATGCTCTAAGCAATGTTGGCTAGGGTTTTTAAATGAAAACAATTGAATGAAAGTTCCCACAGGCATCCAGCCAAAAATAACATGAAGATTGGCAAGCAAATAGAGTTCTTTCCCAAAACAATGGATAAGAAATCATGATGGTCCAAGGGCTGTAGGCTCCAACCACCACATTAAATGAAACATAGTTGTTCACCACCATGGATGCTGCAAGTATAGTTAGATCTACCTTATAAAATATTAACATTGTTTTCTTAGATGGGAAAATCCTCCTTCAAAGAGCTGCAGCTTCAAAACAGGCTATTAATGGTAGTTAAGTCATGCAAAGAGGTAGGTGATGAGAATAAGACAAAAAAGCAAGAAAGTCAAAGTTCGGAGGTCAGAGATATTTCATGACTCTTACCACTGGCCAGAGATCGAAGTTCAGGTGAAAGACATGATTGTAAGGGGAAGTTTGAAACCCTAACAAAAAGCTCACGCACAGAAACTTGAACACAAAACCCTTTATACTTAGAGAAAAATGAGACCAAAGGGATTGGAATAGATCGGATTTGGCTCATCAAAAAGAAATGGAATGAACATTCAATTTTGCTACATGAATTTATTGAAGAGGGGTAATTACACGTGACCAATTTCAGTCCTCTGAAAATTAGTTAGTATGAATTTCAAGAGATGCATTTTGAATTCATGTCATACTACGTACAAAACACTAGTAGTTTAAGAAATTGTTCAAGTTAAAAAATCCAGTCAAATGTTAGTGTTAGATAACTTTTTTCCTCCTGATTTTATTTACAATTTATAAGTTTTGACTAGTATAGCCAGGACTATATTTCTTGAAAAGTGTAAAAGCCATCAGCTGGATGAATAGTACTTCAGATGACAAAGCTATGAAATATCCTCTTTATCTTTTTATTCATCCAAGGATAAAAAACCATGTCAGTTGTAATTAAATGATACACACACATTGACATCAGGTGATATATTAACTTAAGTATAATACCAACAGCATATGTGTACTGCTGAATCCCAAATTTGGGAACCTAACTGAACCCTGCACGCTGCTTTATCTAACACGGTACAATTCCTTATACTTAGTGAAGAACCATCCAAAAGAAATATCGCCAAAAATAATCATTAGTTGACTTAATAAAAAATTTCATCTATGGATATATTATAATCTGAGATTTTTAATCCTAGTTAACTATGACTAGATGATTATTATAATCTTATTCCTTATTTCTTATAAGGATGGGAATAAAAATTTCATTATAATCAGTGTTATTTCATGTTATTCTTTCAAGTTAGTTTTCACAGTTGTTCTCTATGTTAAAAATGTGCAGCAAGTTCTTTCGAGAAATGTCATTTTCTCATTATTTAGTAGGAACGCATTAGCGCACATTCATACATCATAAATACAACAGAATCAAGCTACCTCGAGAAAGCGTCTCCGTGCTTCATCATCTCCATATAGTTGAGCTTCACAGAGGAAACACCAAATTGATTCTTCAGTATCGTTGGGATTAGCTGCAACATCATCCCTAAACTGGTTTGCTCCTTCTTCATACCTGTACAAACAAAAAAGATAATAAGCACAAAGTAATAAAAGCAAATTGATTGACCCAGCAGTAAATTAAATTCAAAATATTTTAATTATCCACGTAAATGTCCGGCATCGATGAAAATTTAACACAACCTGTTCAGGTAGTATAATGACAGTCCACGCTGCCAGAGATCTAGCAAAAACAAGCAATACATGAGTATTATACAAATTTAACTAAAAGAAAAATCTATTGTAACCAAAGGATATTCTAGCAGATTGTGATGTTCAGATGAAGCTTAGTAACAAGGCATCAGGTGTCCACATTTTAACCATTCTCAAAAGATCAAATTTTGGAAATTCAAAATACAATTCCCATTCACACACAGTCTCCATGTAAGATGAGTTTATGTTAGAACTAATCAGTTCAACAGCGGATATAGTGAAACAGTCAGAAACAAAATAAATTATTTAACAGCAAATTGATTAGAAAATTTGTTCTTCTATGCACATTATCAGGAATTTCTCTAAGAAATACATTTGCAAATAGAGCTCACAGTTACTCTACTTGGTCCCTTTAAATTTGATCTTGCAGGATAAGAGGAAATGTTTACACACATAAGAACACTATTTGCTATATCTTCCCCTCCCCTATGAATTCCCAAAGATCATAAGGAAGCAAAGACCCTGTCTTGCTTAAGTTGTGTGTTTTTCTATTATGGGAAAACAATACTCAACGCAAACAATTATTGCTTGATGCAAAAGGGTAGGTTCAATAACTTCTTCGGCTTGATTCTTGGATGAATGACTTTATAGGTTTCTAATTCTTATTGCACTGATTAATGCCTCATGAACATACAATATAATAACATTTTCAAAATAGATATGAGGTAAAATATTTTTTGATAAGATAAATGACAAGTTACTTTAAGAAAGGTACAAACTATTTGATTTTTAGTTAGGAAAAATTGGCATAACAAAAATCAGCAACACAATCCTATGCGAATTGAAACTAAGTCTATTTTGCAAACCTTCTAATTCAATAAATAGTTTTATGTTGCATTGCTACGAAACTTTGCTTACTGGGGTCCATTTTGCAAATCTTACCAGTCTTTTTGTCAGTCTGAGATGTAAAGGTATCATGTGTCAGGTTATTCCTTCATCGTCTTTGTATGTCATAGGTGAAATCCATTATTCTATGAATGCATTGATTGTCTTTGTCAAGTTGATGGATGAATGTCAAGTCTTGAAGTCATGGTCAATAGTGAGAAATTGACCGAGTATAAGATAAAGTGCCAAGATGATTCCTAGGATGCGCTTTGCCAAGACTAAAAAGTTGACTAATTACCAAAAAATAGTCAAGACCACAAAAGCGTGTGCTTCAATTCACTGTGCCATGTTTCAAACCCTCCACAAATGTGTTTGACATGTTTGCCAAGAAAAAGTGAAAATTTACTAAGTGTCATAAAATGGCGATGTCACAAAAAGCATGTGCTTTTACAGCTAGAGCCAAAAGTGAGTGGCAAAAGCTTCCCAAGCACATGCTTTCCCTTTGCATGCCACTCTCAAAAGTTCATTTAGTGAAAAATGGCAAAGTATGAGTGACAAAAACTTCCTAGAAGAATATTTTTCACATTATGTTCAAAAAGTGAATAAGAACCTGAACAAATATTCTTGATTGCCAATTCCTGTATCAGGTTTCTAGGACAGCAGTATATCAATTTTGAAGTAACTTATTAAGCTTCCATTGAGCATTCATAGATTGCTGAATTTTATTAGATCATTGGTAAATAACTTTGCTTGAATATCAACATCCTAGACATCTAGAGTTGTATTGTTAGAGCTAGTTTACATATGTAACTATATCATTATCATTATATCATCTTGATAACTATAACTTTGTTTGCTTTATCTCCTGTATTGTCTACTTTTATTATTTTATCTGAAATTGTAAAGGTTAATACATTAAATTTGGTGAGATAGCATGTCTAAAACATAGATGGCATACTTGCCAGCTACTCGCCGAGCCAAACAAAGGGCAAGTTTTGGTACCATTTACTCGCCAAAAAGAATTGCCGA
The DNA here is from genome assembly GCA_007258455.2 of Sequoia sempervirens. Taxonomy (NCBI): domain Eukaryota; kingdom Viridiplantae; phylum Streptophyta; class Pinopsida; order Cupressales; family Cupressaceae; genus Sequoia; species Sequoia sempervirens. The sequence continues at coordinate 19,403 of VDFB02052683.1, read as the reverse complement.
GTTTCTGGTGAGTACTCACCAATTTATTGGTGAATACTCACTAGAAATTTGGAAAGTTTGACAAAAAAACTCTCCAAACTCATTAAATATGAAAAAAACAAAAAAAAAATGAAGAAAAAAGTGGAAAAATAGTCAAAAAGGTCACAATTTTTCCCTATAAATGCATGAACAATCCTCACACTTCTCACGCAGCACTTGGTGAGAAAATGTTTTTCACAAAAATGTGCCAAATACCTAATTTCTCCTTAAGTGATAAAATTGTGAAAATGGTGTGTGACATGAGGTTTTGTGTGGTTTCAAAGGCCTTAATTTGGGCTTGGCGGTGGAGGGACACACTGCCCCTTAAACCCGCTAAGGGCATTGCTCCCAAACCCCCACAAGGGGCATTGCCCCTCGACCCCGTTGGGGGCATTGCCCCCAAACCCCCACAAGGGGCACTACCCTCGACCTTGCTAAGGGTGCTACCCCTAGTCCCCCACAAGGGACATTGCCCTTCAACACCACTGGGGTCTCCACTCCTAGACCCCCACTAGTTATTATGATCTTTTTTCATATAAGAAATTTGATTACAATGATGGGATTTGGGAGTGGAGACTAGAATCAACAACTTAGACAATTATCTTTATCGCTATCATAATATCATTGATCAATGATGAAGTATCATACTATCAATATCAAAGATTCAAATGCCATTATTACTATAAAATACAACATAACCTTCAGCTTTGCACAAGAAAGGAAGACAACAAATAAAAGGAGGTCATTGATTTGGTTGAGTCAAAGCCACAACTATAGCCTTGAATGTTGAGCGAAGAGCTGCAACAGAGTGCAAGGATTAAAACCTCCCCCAAGTTTTCACTAAACTAGGGGAGAGATGTAAAATTTGTAATATGCAATTTATGAATTATGATGATGATTTTCAAAGGAAATCATCATATATTCATAATAGTTGTCAGCTAACTATTGTATCAAGATTCTGCACGATGATGCGATTTTGTACTAAATTTGTATTCAAATGAATCAAATTTAATTAAAAACACTTTTGTACTCATTGGATATATTTTGTCATTAAATTTTACAAAAAAATGTGTCTAAAAAGAAATTTAAGTAATTTTTTAAGTTGTTGAGTTTTTTACCGAGTCGTAAATTTTAGGTCTGCCGAGTTTTTGTTGAGTTCAAGTTTTCCAATGATGATCTAAAATATTATATAGGAAATTCGCATTTAGACATGGCACATATCCTAGTTGCATTCATCTAGGAAAATTTTTGTTTTGTTAAACGAGTTAGTATTAGTAAACATCCTAAACATCAAAAATACAAAAACATAGGAAAACTTATAAAATCAATACATCAGTTAGTCATTGTCATTTCATCCCTACACATTCATGATACATCTTAACATTATGAAGTAGTGGCAAGAAGGGGCTATCCATCCTCCTTTGGCTTTACTCCTTGAATAACACGAGGAGTTCATAGAACAGCTGAAAACTCCCATTCCACAATTGGCATCAAGGCTTGATCCTCCACCCTAGATGACAGACCCTCAACAAACATTTCCAAGAATGGCTCCCATCATTATATTCCTATTGCACCATGAACAAGCACAACTAGAGAACCAAGAGCATCATTGATCTATCTGTAGGTCTTTGGTCCTGACTTTAGTTACTTTATGTTACTTATTGATCAAGACCCTTGCAATTGATCTTGTTTGGCCACAAAGCATGGTGAAGCCATTAAATCCACCTAGTGAACTTGAAATAAGCTAACCAATTTTTTCAAAGGAATTACACAACAAAAACCAGCACTAGCCAACTGGATTAGCGTTAGCATCAAACTAAAAACCAAGCTTAAAGAAACTCAACGCCAAGAATGCACACTCAATCCCAATGAAGGAAAGGTGTTGCCATATGGCGGAGCAACTAATGAACAATACTTGAAAATGGAACAAACTCAACGTCAAGAATGTGCACTCAAGATCCCACTGAGGGCGAGGTGCTAACATATGACGGAGTGATTGATTGAAAACTGAAAACTAATAGGCGGATAACCAGCCATAAGAGAATTTCCACGCTACCACCAAACAGTGGGGGGAAAAGACTACAATTAAAACACTTCGTCTGCTGCGGCAGGCATCCACTTATGAGTGGGGATTCACCACTTGAGAGTGGGTACAAGAGTAATACAAATCCAATTATCCACACTGGCGGTAAACCATCCAGGGGTACTAATGTGAAATTAAAGAAAGAATTGCAGCAATAAAGGACTGGAACAGTACTACTGTTTACAGTCTTACAATATGGAAAAAGAGCTGCAAATTACATGAAAATTACAATAGATTCAATGTACCATGATACTGGATGATTCCATGTTAGACATCAACAATAAATGATGAAGAAAGGACTGGAGATTCAAACTTAAACAAGTCTGATGTAAAATAACAATTCTGGAAATGAATAACCAGCAACTGTGAAACCAATTAAATGCTCATAACTTCACCAAATTACCTCCGAATTGAGTGATGTCTTTTGCAGAAGCCTTCTAGGAGGTAGGCGCCCAAAAACAGATCACAAAACAGCACCAAAACTCAGCATATAATTCAAGCACGAATTCCAATGCTTTCAAGAATGGTACGGCCCTCCTTGAGGGGCGATTTTGTCATTAAAAATCAGCAACTCAAAATAAAAATCTGGAAACTTGTGGAAGGGGTCGCCCAAAGCATAGAAATCAGATTCTCGAATGCCCAGAACAAAATAAAAATTACTCACAAAGCTGTATACAAATTCGACTTTCAGCTGTGACTGCATCAGCAACTTCAAAACTGGAAATATCATTAAAAACTTCAACTGTTGAGCTCAATCTGCTAGTCTAGATGAGAAGCAGCAATGAAAACCAACTAGGTGTTGTATTTCAAACACGAAATTGGATTGAAACTAGGAGGTAAGCATCCCTCGAAGTAAAAACCAAGTTGTCATTTTGACAGCATAACATTAGCATAAATTCATGGATAATCAGCTCTTCAAACAGCAGCAATATATAAGCTTTTGTTGGCAAATGAAGCAACAAGAACTCTTCAAATTCCAAGAAGTTGAATCACTTCAACTTCCAAAAGGGACGCCACCTTTTTGCCTTTTACTTTTTGAAATAATAAAATATCATTCAACTTCCCTTTAGGCATCAATTTCATATTGCAACAATAAAGCATTTATTAAATAATTAAATGCTCACTTGACCCCTTATGTCCCCTTCTTTAAAACAACTTGAAGTCATCAAGCCTAGGCGTGGGGTACAACTTCAAGACATGAAAATTGACTAAGTCTGAAACTCAGTCCAAGGAGATAACCAAATACAATGCCCAAGCTGCAACTGATGAATTGCTAAAAATAGCAAACTGACAAATGCCAAACTAAACCAAGTTGATGATGATGCTTCTGCCAAAAATGAACTTACTAAAAATAGTAAATGCCAAAAATAGTAAGTTAACTTCAAAACCATCAGAAAGCCAAACTGAACACTGAACTGCAAAGGATTGAGTTGCTGCTAGATAAATACTGCCAAAAGATAGACTTGCTAAAAATAGCAAACTGCTATAAATAGTAAGTCTGCACAACATCCTCTGAACACCAACTGAGCAGTATCTGAAAGAGGAAACCATAGTTTTGTACTTCAGCTTAGCCTACGGATTTCCGGAAATAGGCTAAATCCAAAAGAAAAGTGTATGGCCAAAATGGGGACATTACAGAACTCAAACTCCTAGAAATGTAGACAATACTTCTTCCATTCACCAAGCTAACTTGAATTTGCCTAATAGGATTCATGCTTGCTCTCAGTGTCCAGTCCTAGAGCCCCAAATTTAGGTCTTCCTTTGGTTCTTTATCCAAGACTTTCCCACTTGCTCTAGTATGACCCCAAGAAGTCACAAGGTGTGGGAATTATCTCAAAATATTTTCCACATACATGTAGTACCTAGGCCAAATCTAGAGGCCTAAGGCAAGGCCCTAGGAAAACCCAAACTAAACCTACATCAAACTAGTTCGAGTTTAGCTAGGGTTCCCATAGAACCTAATAACAAAGCTCTTCAATCCGGTGGTCATGATAAACTCTTCATTGTAATGGTCATGATCAAGAGAAATATTTCCTAATTGTTCTAGTACAGTTACTCATGTCATGTAGCCCATCTTGCTAAAGTAGCCCTTATGCACAAGGAGCAATAAAAAAAATTTGCTCCATCATCCAATGTCTTTGTATATCCATGTTCATGGTATGCTTTGATTAGTAAGCATCTTCAACATCTCTCTTATGACTTTTATCCTTCATGTTACCAATCACTTCTATTAGTCATATCATGTCTAGTGTGGATGTATATATATATTTGATGGCTTAGGTAAACCTCTAGGCTTTAATAAAAATGGGTGTCCTCTTAGTGTACACTCAAAGGGTCAATAAGTGGATAATATGTGTTGCCAAATGAAAGTGACCAAAGCATGTAATACCATATATTGATATAAATAAAGTATGAAAATTGGCACTTACTTGTGGGGAACTTTTTGACACAAAGGACTTCATTGTTGAATTTGAGCATCCACATCACAAGATTTAATAGCGAAAGGATAAGCATAGAAAGATGAAAAAACTATAGCACATCAAATAGGATGCAATGCTTCAAATCTATAGTGATAGAAAATTTTCCTCTATTCTATCTTCAAACTTATGTTAGGAACAAGTATATCCTTTGATGAAGTCCATTCTTATCAAGGAATAACGTAAATTTGGCATAAATTTCAAGGAATTCAATGGTATTGATAAAAATTGAATAGGCAAACTTGCACTAGTGTAAAAACAACTAAATGGCATTCTCAAGTAAAGTTGAATAGTTCACCCAAGTTTAGTCTTGATTGAAAATTATGTGTAGACTCAAAAATGGTTAAGAGGGACTAAGCGAGGCTAAATAATAAATCTCTGGAGGGAAAACACGAGACTACAAAGTACAAAATGCTTGAGTGTGTAATGACCCCCTTATAATTTTTCTCAATTTTTTCACAATCAACACTTCAACAATGGCACCCGTCAGCGTTAGCATAATCAAATCAGCTAATGGAAGTAACCCTATGCCAAGAATGTTCACTCAAACCCAAGGTGGGTGAGGTGATATCATATGGCGTCGGGGATCATTAGTAACAAACTAAATGAAAGTACAATGCTGGAAATGTAAATTATGCAACTCGACCACTTATTCAACGGGAGTGATTTTGACGGCTCAGCCGATCAGCATGATGTAGAATGCAAGTACAAGGAAAGTAAAGTAATGGGCGGCTTGCCGACCCCTTATGCTTGTTCAACGGCCAGTACAAAAAGTAAATGTTGAAAGTAAGACGGCGAGGCCTATCTCTTCCACTAAGAGTGTGAATTACAAGTAAAGAGCATAGACGGCGAGGCCTGTCCCTTCCACTAAGAGTGGGAAATACAAAGTAAAATGCAGAAGTAAGATGATTGAATCAGTACTATTGATATCAGCCTTACTATATGATATAATCTGCAAGTTACAATGAGAGTTAGGTATCCAATAAGCTCCACTATGAAAGTAGATGATCCCCAAACAAGTACAAGCTAACCAGCATAAGAAATATAGCCAAAATGACTGAAATATCAGGTCTGATATAAAATTGCAGCAAACTGAAAACTCAAACCAGCAAGTACAGATTTCACCTTTATGCCCGTAACTTCGCCAATACTACTCCGAATGATGTGAAACTGAATGCAAATGACTCCTAGGAGCTAGGCGACCAAGTTCTAGCCATCAAACATCACCAAACAATCCAAAATGTTTTAGCTCGCTTCCCAAGGCAAGTACAGGCAAAGTGCAATCTCCAAGAAAGGGGCGACCAGCAAGATAGAATCCAAGACTCCAAAATAAAATCTGAAACTTTGCTAGAAGGGGCGCCCAAGGTAGACAAAAGCATAGGACCAATACCCAGAACCACCAAAAATTGTGCAAGGAGCAATGAGTGAAAATGTATTTCAGCCAGGCACCACACCAACATCGCCAAAACTGATAAAACTCACCAAAATTAGAAAATATCACATGAAGCCATCTCTATGAAGCTCTATTTGCAACCTCTAAATGAAGAACCAATCTCAAACCAGCTAGGTACTGTTAGTTTTAGGATCAGATTTAACAGAAAGTAGAAAATGCAACACATAGACAATGAACACCACATTTACCCTAGGAAACCCCTCGTTCTCAAGGGAGAAAAACCCAGCAAAATATATCTGTTATATAATAGAAGAAATAAGAGCATAAATATTCTTACAACTCAAGCCCAACACAAGGCCGAATTTGATACAATGAATAATAGCACCTCTCCTAGATGCAAAGATACAATTGAATATGTTTCTCCTTGAAATCGATTTGCTGCTACAAAATGATGGTCTGCTGCTAAGAGTGCTAACTTTTGCTGCTTGCTTGATGCGAATTAGAGAGTGAATGATGTGTTGTTCAAATGAGATGAAATCACCTTCATTATATACAAGGATAGGTGACCTTTCCACTAGGTTGGCCCCCTTAGGAGATAAAGGATTTAAAATATTATTTCTTACAAGAAAGCCGACCTGCCTTAAACAAAGGGAAAATAGCTCCCGAAGCTATAAAACACTAACACTCCCTCTTAGCTAGGGAGGTACTTTCCAGATATCTACGTCATGGAGTCTCTCAACATGACACCCACAATGGCTACACTCATTTGTGGAAAGATCAAAGCTTCATCACAGAGTCTCTCAACGTGATGTCATCATGGAGTCTCTCAACATGACGTCCACCATGGCTACTCCCATGTGTGGAAAGAAACACATGTTCAAGTGTGTTGGCGTTTAAATTAGCACCTCTGGAGTGCTGATTGTAAACGTTCAGCTATTTCAAATGTTTTGCAACACTTCTTCGTTATTTAAAGAGGAGAAGTCCCTCTCTGCTGGGAGCAATGCGTAAGGAAGGGAAATGTTAACTAAAGTTCCTATCTTTTTATGCTTCAGCGGCAGGACACAAGGGTGCACAAACACAATGCGCCGTAGCTAAGCTTTTCTCTGGTTTCTGCAGATCTCAACTACGACTAACTAGCTTCTATCTATCCAATACCTTCAAGATAAACAGAGCATGAGGGTAAAGGAGCGGGAATGGGTTTGGTTGGATCACCTGAATTCGCCGTCTCCCGAGAATATGACCGAGGCTCTGAACTCTCGGGTACACACCGGGATGAGGTTGGTACAAGCAAACACTCTACACGGTAAACTAGATCTGAGACCTGCCAAGGAGGAGGGACTCCTATCCGAGGTATGGGCTTAGGAAAGAGTTTACTAGAAACAACAAAATCACGATGCCTTGGCCAACGAGCTTGCTAAGGAGGAGGGACTCCTATCCGAAGTATAGCTTGGAAGTCAACACATTAAACAACATCAAACGATAACTGTCAATAACAAATATCCAAGGAGGAGGGACTCCTATCCGAGGAGGGAAATGAGACAACAAGTTATTAGACACAAGACGTAGACATAACTCAAATAAGATGATCAAAACGCAAGCGCCTTCTGATATTCTTCTTCAATGCTTCATCAACGAACTACAAAAGTTGGGAAAGCAAAGGCACGAAATCATGCACAATTACAATTGTCCAACGAACTCTCATCCAAGAGTGAACAAGTATTCGCTTTCAAAGCTGTTGGCAACAATGGCGCAGCAATTTTGCATAGCAAGTAAAAGTTAAACAAATAATGAGCCCAAGGCTCTTATTTATAGAACTCAAAGGAGTGGGTAACCCCAAAATCTCCTTGAGTTAACAATGAGTTCTTGCCAATCAATTAGCAAGATTTATTCCTAAAAAGGGGGAACAAGCAGTTAACTGGAAAGCTACTTCAGTTAACTGAAAGTAAACAAAGAGTCAACTGGAAACTACTTCAGTTGACTGAAAGCAAACTAAAGGTGAACTTAAATGTAAAGTATCCCTCCAAAATAGACATCCACATTTAGTGGAGATCTAAGATCCACGAATCATGGAAGCCAATTAGACATCCTTAATTAGTGGGATCTGACAATGCATGATTTAAGGAAAGTGGAGTTAAACTTGGAAAGAAGCATCAAGTTAACTCCAACTACATTTAATAGCATCTTGAGTTGACTTGGAAAGAAGCATCAAGTCAAACTCAAGTCTCATAAATGCCACTTGGAGGGGGTATGGCGTCCTTCTTTGGTGCATTTATAATTCGCCACTAATCAGCAGTGTCTCTATCCATTGATTGACTTCATCAGCTTCTGGGGAATTAATGCTTTGTAGAATGATGACGTGGCGTCGTAGCATGACCTCACCCATTGTGAGCTGATTTCCGAAGTCCATACACTGAGATGCTGCCTCTTCAAACTTGGTTGATAAAGCTGCTACCTTAGCCAGCTTGCAACCATCTGGATCATCAAGAAAGGTACTACGGATGACATCCCTGAACTGGTTCTGTACAGTAACCATCTCGACGTATTCTCCTCCCTCACGCTGATATTCCATGCAAGGGAAAGATATCACCAACATTCTTGCGAAGTTGATAATAGTGGCAACTACCCGTCTGTAATCAATCAACTCTACTGAATGAGCGTCATAGGCTTTCACCTTGTACGCCAATTGTTCCTTCCAAGCAAAAAGATGTTGCTTGTTTTCCTCAGAGTATACTGATTGATATGCCAATTGCAAATCTGCAATTGTGCTTTCGTCTTCAAGCCTCCTTTCTGCAATCCTTTGTTCTGACTGCTGGATCTCTGCACGAAGTCCATGTGCTCTATCCCGTAACTGGTATAGGTTTGCCAGTATACATCTACCTTTGAGAACAAACTCTTCCACTTGATCTCTCAAGTGTTTGCCGAATGTTATCAATTGCCGATGATTTTGTTCGGCGGGGAGGTCTAGTAGTCCTGCTGGTAGGGCTGAGACGTTGGGTGTGCCATGTATCAAGCTGGTTATGTAAGACCTCAGTTTCTGATTTTCAGCCTTTAAGGCTGCCTTTTCTTTACCATCCTTTGCCATCCTTTCTTGTGCGCTCACCGAAGCTATTCCAAGAAGGTCTGCCTCCACCTGTCGTGTAGTCTTCCCGAGGTTAAGTTGAGACAAAGTATAGTCTTCGACTTGGACCTCGTGTATGCTTTTCTCTACTGGTGGAGCGGCCGTCTCTATGATGATCTCACACTCTGCATTCCTTTCTATGTGAACTTGTTTCTTTAACTTCTTCGCCGACGTGTCTTGTGGGACGTGGTCGAATTCGGTAAAGTCAAGTTCATATGAGGGTTTTTCCCTCTTTCTTCCTAGGAAGCCTTCAAGCCAAATAGAATCTCGGCGAACTTTGCTAGGAGGGACGTGAGGCCCTTGAATGCTAGAAGTGTGAGACTGTGCTGGAGCAATGTCTCTCGGTGGCGAATCCAAGTCGATGAGGACTTGTGTCCGCTGTGATACTGGTGATATTGGTGGCTCTGCTTCCATAACAGGCACCGTTTCTGCTGCTGCTTCTACTGTTGCTGCTTCTACCATTGGCTCAGCCACTGGTTCTTCAACAACTACTGCTGTTGGTTCCTCTGTGATAATTTCTGTTGAATCAGGGGTAGCAGTCTCTACTCTTTGTTCTGGGGCAGCAATACCTGTGATTATTTCAGGACTATGTGTGGCTTTCTCCACTGGTGTCCTCTGTGTTCTAGGCTTCGACATCCTCATCCCTCGGGGAGGATTGCACCATTGCTTCTGCCTGGGCTTCCTTCTTGAAGTGGAAGGTGGTGTAGACTGAACCTGTGGCGGCTCTGTTCTGTGAGGTATCACCTTCCTTGATTTCTTGCTGTCGAGATAGAGTTGGCTATTTCTAACCACTCTACTCGTTCTTTCTTCTATAGAAGTGTCTTCTTTGGCATACCAATCCACTCTCGGGAGCGGTTGGGAGTCAACTGAATCTGCAAAGAATGAGGGAAGAATGACTTCCCCTTCATCATCTGACAGGCCCTCAATGTCTGCTGACATGAAATCAGCAATTTGTGTGAGTCTGAATCTGCTTGTAGTTCCTTCTTCGCACTTCATACTCGTCTTTACAATTCACCCAATAATCTTCCATAGAAGACTTATGTGACGAGTGTTGCTCAAGGTGTGCTGCATAGAGTCCCCTGGGATCATAGGATCTTCTATCAATGAGATACTTGAGGTTAAACCTCGCTGTTTCTTGACTCATCATCTTAGCATCTGCCGCGAATCCACATCTATACAGTCCCATTTCAACGGGAAAGTTAACAGCTGTCTTCCTCTTCAAGCGCAAGTGGATATGAACCTCGGACAACTGTCTCAGGAATTCCATGAAGACTACCCTATCTGAAGGGTATCTTGGTAGCATGGCAGGGTGGCCAATGTAGCCATACACGCGTATGTAGGAGAACGTAGGAAATTGGATGAACCAATCTGCCCAATCCGCCATTGCCTCTCTGGCTGTCTGTGAAATACGCACGTGCATCTCATGGTTAAGCTCACGTATTGTGTGCATAGTGAAGTGATCACTTGTCCTTCTTGAAGTGCCTTCCCGCTTGAGTAAACTCAAGACGTGTGAAATGTTCGTGAACCTTCTGCACACCTAAGGTTCCCACATTGTTCAATAACCTGAATTCACCTTGGAAGGCGATCAAGTATACCAGGTAAGAGCACATGTGGAACCTATGAGCTTCCAGATACCTAGTGATTTGTCGGTGGAGTGTGTCACTGATCAAAGTGGCCCAGTCATAGTATTCCCTTCTGCCAATGATTTTAGCGATGACATAGTACATCCATGGCTGAAATTGACGACCATCTTCTTCTCCAGTGATTCTATTGAGTAGAGTGATTAACACTGCGTACTCATCTTTGCATTCTCCTCGTCCCAACGGCTTAGGCAAGTTTGCCTTTGTCACTTTTAGCCATTTTTCGGCCATAATCCTTTGACATTTGTCCTTAGCTGTCTCAAATGCTTTTTCACATTCCGTCAATGATATGACTTTGCTATTAGGATGTGATGGAATATCAAAACATCTTTCGATATCCTGAGGCTTTAAACTGCAAACAATTCTTCCATCTGCTGCTCTGATTTCTCTGGTGGTAGGGTTGTAATGCTTGATACAAGCGATTACAAGCTCTACGCTTTGTAGTGTGATGGGAATTGATGCGGCCTGTAGCAACCCGGATTCTTCGATATTCTGCAATGTTATTTGATTCATGCCTTCTAGCTGCTCCAAATCGACCACTGGATTTACTTGGTGCAGATTTGTGTCAACTGTTTTCAGGTAATCATGGAGTAAGACCGTCTTGGTCTCGTATTGCACCTGGGAGTACTGCATCCTGAAAAACTTGAAGATTGACTGTAAGCTTGACCTAGTTCAGATGATTTTCGGAAACCCTTAAAAATAGCGCCCTGCCGAGAAGTATTTTTCGGAAAAAAATCTGGCACATGGGTTTTGTTCGTGCTTCAATGCTGAACAAACCCAGTTCCTCAGAATTTGGATTCTGAAACTTTTTCGGAAAAACCCCCAAAAATAGGGGCAGCAAGTTTGCTGATTTTGGAAAATTTGTCGAGATGGGTTTCTCCGGAAAATGATGCTGAATCTACCCAGTTGATCTGATCTGATGTAGCCTGTTGCTTTTTCTGTCAGATGCAAGAAAACCTAAGACAAGAAGGGAGGAAATAGACAGAAGGTGGATTGGAAGTTTTATCTGATCTTCTTGAAAAAATCTATCTCTGGTCCAATCCTCAAAATAGCAATCCTTTCCTGCTTCAGATCTGGAAGAAAAATGAAGAACTGATGAAAACCTCCTTCAGATCTTTAATGGCGTCCTTGAGAGCTTGTGGCTGTTTTTTATCTTTCAACCTGCAATGAAATAATGAAGTGGGACGCCTTCTCCTTGAATATATATGTTTAAGCTTCAGATCCACAAATTTGGGAAACTGACTCAAGCTCAAAAGGTGATTTGGGCTTGATCTAAAGTTTAAAAGGTGATTTCCACCAATCGTGGAGCATTTTAGCCAACTTTAACTCAAAAAGCTCTTGACTTTAGTCAACAATTGACCCTTGACTTCTTTTAGGCGTCCCTTTTGGTCTTTTGCAAGTTTTTAAAGTATTATTCTCCTGAAAACCCCTCTGTTTGATCCTGAATCTAGCGTTGTCCGTTGATCCTGAGACGTCACGGACACATTCACTGCGGAGCTGGATCCAAACTGGAGAGAAGTGCCTGGGAGACTGTTTGATAAAAAGCTGAGTTTAAGGCTCCAAAAGGATGGGCGCCTTTCCCAAGAAAAGGCGCTTTTGCTTATGCCTTAGTGATTTTTCAATCTTTGTTCTTCAGCTTTTTTGAAATGACCTCTCGTGCCTGATCTGGATTTCTCGTTGATCGGAGAGTCAGATGATTTCGCTTGATATCTCATCAGGTACCCAGCTCTGTTTCGCCAAGAATGACTGTCTTCAGAAAACTTGGATTTCAGTTTAGGGTTCCTTTATCCAAGGGCGCCCCTCCTTGAAAAGGGCGCTTTTGCCTTTTAGCCTGATTATTTTCATCTGGAAAGTTGCCTACTTTGATTCAGATTATTCGTTGACTGCTTTGACAGATGTTGATGCTTGCAGTTGCGTTTACGAGATCTACTTGGGCTGAGAGAGTTATCCTAGGAAGCCTTTTGTCATTGGTCAGCATCTGGAAGTCCAAAAGAAAGGGCGCCTTTCTTTTGAAAAGGCTCTTTTTCCTTATAACTTCGCCGTTAACTGTGGTTTCCTGATATTTCCTCAACTGCCTCTTTTTGCTTCGTCAGCAGTTGCTAGTGATCTATTCATCGGATGATCTGGATATTTGTTTCACTGTTGAGTCAGTAATCAAACGTCGAGAATGACTTGCTTCGGATGATCTTACTGACAGCATTTGACCCTCAAAGATCATGGGCGCCCCTGCTTGAAAAAGGCTCTTTTCAGCATTTTGAGTTCTCTCCTTCGTAACGTTTCCAGAGTTAGTCAAATTTTGACCTTTTTCACTTTCAGGAATCTCCTTCATCAAACAGCATCATTTTGACCTTTTCCGCCATGGTTGCGTCGTTGAAGCTTTTGGAATTTAACTTTCAGCACCTGGTACTGGCCAATCTGCCATTAATGGCTGCAGAGGTTCTAACTTTGTTCCTGAAAAATAGAAATAGACCCACCAGAGTAAAACATGTCTTTTGATGATTCTGACTTGACCAATGTGATCGTGAAGTCTTTTAATCCTATCAAAATCATTTTCGATCATTTCTGGGAAAGTCCTATTTTCGGGGGTTTCCCTGAAAATAGGGGCGAAAAACCCTAATTTTCAAATTTTTAGAATTTTGCACGTGTGTTCTTAGACAGAAACCCACCAAGATTCTATGATTGGTTTGACCTAAATCTGGCTTAACATGGCATTTTAACAAGATTTAGCTCAATTTATACAGAATGCCAAAAAATTAATTTTGGGTACAACAAAGTGTTCATCACGGAGTCTCTCAAAGTGATATTGTCATGGAGTCTCTCAACATGACATCCATAATGGCTACTCCCATGTGTGGAAAGAAACACAAGTACAAGGGTACATCACGGAGTCTCTCAACGTGATGTCGTCATGGAGTCTCTCAACATGATGTCTCATCTCATTATCAGAGATGAACAAGGGCTCGCACCTCATATTTCTTCGTCTTAGAGAAATATACACTACAAGGGCTTTCACCTCATATTTCTCCGTCTCAGAGAAATATACATTACAACAGATCTTCATGATGATGTGACTCCCTCTGAAGCTCCAAGTACTTGCATCAACCTCCTCGTCCAAGGTTGCCTCTGTTGGTTTGTCAAACTCCCTCTGAATGTTATTTCCTCCTCTTCGAAGAAACTAATCGCAATCTATATGGGTTCTTCCTCTTCGAGAGATGTCTCCAGTGAAGTTATGTGCTACCAACTTAGTCCCATGGCTGCAAGTTGTGTCTCCATTGATATCATGTTAGTTCATTTCTTTAGCCTGCGTGACTTCCTCACAGGATGCCTTAAGCTCTTCCTCCCTTGAATTCCTTATGCAGTCTCTCATCATCCTTTTGCTCCTCGATCTGTCCTGGAAGTATTTTAGAGAGATTACTAATAATTCATAGAATCAAACTACCCCAAAGAGAAATATCCAAACCAATGCTAGAAGCATACATGATTCACTATTCCCAATGTTAGTGCATGAATTATTATTAACTACATAAAATTTATTCAAGGTACAAGCATAAAATACTTATCTCTTTATTGTTGGTACACCATTGAGCTAGACCTGTAGTTGTGTCTCATCTTCGCCACCTTTAGTGTTTACTACATAATCGCATCTCCTCTGATAGATGCAGAGCACACACAATGCTAGCAATCTCGAAATCCTCTAGATGTTCCTATAGCTGAATGAACCTGACAATACCACTGATCACAAGTATATCTCAGCACACATTGAAGTTAGAATCATCTACGAGCAGGATCATCGACAAGTATTCACAGGTTTCGCCAATCTTCTCGACACACAAGTCAATTTCCTTTCAGACACTTCAACAAGCTGTGTTGTTTCTGACCCACTCTCAGCTAAACTGTATATGTTCACAAGTCATTCCTCTGCCTACGATTATTGGACAAGTGAACACAGCATTATATAACTTATGCCATGCCCAATATCGAGGTCATGTATACACTGGCAACCATATTCTTTGATGTCGTTGTAGGGAAGTATGACTTTGGGACACTTCAGTGAAGCATTCCAACATAACCGTAGTCGTCAAATAATCCCGTACTAAGCAATGTCCAAACACCCATGATCATCGCGGCATTACATACACCCGATATTACACGACACCAGAGATACGGTTGCAGAGATCTCACGTGAATAATGTAAGGCCGTTGTTGGTTGTCTTGCAAATGCTCACGACAAATGTTCTTGATCACTAACGGTGCCAAAGTGAATGAAGTGAGAAGATGAATATTTGTGCGGCAGTGTCATTCACGATTCCTTGAAACAGAAATAAGACGCCTCCGTGAACTCCCACGTAATACTCATGCCAAAGAGCCTTTGAAGGATTGAAACAACTTGACACGACACAATTTCTTCCAACAACGGTATGATACACCAATGATATTACATTCATTTTGTCCAAGCAATCACTAGTACAGACATAATGAGTTTCAGATAATGTATAAATAAACCCAATAATTCAAACCACACTTCTTCCCCAAACGGCATATAAGAATCATTCCGCATAGCCAATGAGAAGTATGCAACCAAATAAGAGTCCGATAATAATAATATCAACAGATAAACGCTTGTGAATATGCCCACACCAATTAGCACACCCGGCAATGCTCGATTTCCTTGCCAGTGGATATCCCGAACAATGCTTCCAGTCTCTGAAATTGCCGGCGCGCTCCTTGCCAATAAAATAATTTCACACGTCCTCCATATATAAGCTAATAATCATAAAGAACGAATCACTAGTAGCCATTCAGCATCCTAACACCAAGGAGTTAGCTGCTCCACCTCAAACTATCGCTAAATGAATTATAAGAAGCAATTTCATATAACTGATGCAATTATTAAATCATGCCATCGGCTTATGCACTCTTTCCTTTATGCAGTTCACAACCCCTACAATTTCGTGAGAGGTTAACCTCATTTCATCTGCTTAGCCAAATCTGATCGGATTTCCCCCCTGAACCCACTCTGATACGATGTTAGTTTGAGGATCAGATTTAACAGAAAGCAGAAAATGCAACACATAGACAATGAACACCACATTTACCCTGGGAAAACCCTCCTTCTTGAGGGAGAAAAACCCAGCAAAATATATCTCTTATATAATAGAAGAAATAAGAGCAGAAATCTGCTTACAACTCAAGCCCAACACAAGGCCGAATTTGATACAATGAATAATAGCACCTCTCCTAGATGCAAAGATACAATTGAATATGTTTCTCCTTGAAATTGATCTGCTGCTACAAAATAATGGTCTGTTGCTAAGAGTGCGAACTTTTGCTGCTTGCTTGATGCGAATTAGAGAGTGAATGATGTGTTGTTCAAATGAGATGAAATTACCTTCATTATATACAAGGATAGGTGACCTTTCCACTAGGTTGTCCCCCTTAGGAGATAAAGGATTTAAAATATTATTTGTTACAAGAAGGCCGACCTGCCTTAAACAAAGGGAAAATAGCTCCCAAAGTTATAAAACACTAACAAGTACTATCTCTCAAGTAAGAAATTGATAAGCTAGGAGGTATGCATTCCTCGAAGCAATGTGTTTGAAATCATTTCAGCAACATTTCATTAAGATAAACAATGGATACAAAACAAAGAGCCCAGCACTCTTATTTATAGCCTTTTCTCAACTCCAATTCAAATCTTCTTTTCCCTCCAATTAGGGCGCCCAAGGTGAAATCCACATTTTCCTTCAATAAACTGTAATTTGTATTTCATTAACCTCCTCCATTTAGGCATCCAAAAGAACATAAGGAAAATACTTAATATTTATCCAAATATCTTCTCCAAAGCGTCCCTTTTTCATGAAGGCAAAATACTTTATTCAAATGCAAATAAAGTATAATATTGGTGTCCCATAAGTTAAGTGAAAATAAACATTATAAATCACTTAAATAATGTCCTTTATGAAATCGTCCATTATTGCAAAGGAAATATTTTCACTTAAAACATTATCTCACCCAAATAATAGGCATCCTCCAACCTTAGCCAATTATTTCTCCAAAATATTAAAATATTTTACCTCCACAAGTGAAGCACCCAACTCAAGCTCAGACCTACCAAAAATAGCTCCAAGAGTGTGGGATGACCAACTACTCAACTGACCTGCCAGAAATAGCCACTGCACTAAACTGCTGAAAAGCTACTAAAAATAACACTGCCAAAAATAGTACTTACTAAACATAGCATACTGCAAAAAATAGTAAATTGTTCTAAACTCATTTAGAGCACAAACCGGGCAGCCGTCGTAACTTACTAAAAATAGTAAGTCCAGAAAAGTTCTCTAATTTAGTTGAATGTCACATCATCGCGAAGCTCTCTGAAAACCCAGAAGGAATTCAGAATCAGAACTGTAAAACTCCAACATGCAAGCCTCCAAAACTGCCAAGGAAACAGCCAAAAATGCAAGACTCCAACATGCAAGCCTCCAAAACTGCCAAGGAAACAACCAAAAATGCAAATCATTATCTCGTCATGCATGTTACCACATCTCGAAGCTCTCCAAAAACCCAGAAAGCTCCACCAAACATGCATCAGAAAAACTCACATGAAAGCCTTCAAAACCTCCTCTGAAAGTGGAAACCCTAATTTCAACTTGACTGGCCTATGGGCTTCCGGAAATAAGCTATTAGACACAGAAGAGCGTATGGCTAAAATGGGGACATTACATAGTGCCAAAGGAATGAACCCAAAACACACTTATAGCACCTACTCATGATCACAGCTATGCAATTGTTCTAGTCAAGCTAACATCATTGCCATGATATATCATGATGGGAGATGGAATGCACCAAAAAGCATCTCGACATAACATCTATCAGTAATCCGTATTTGTATCCAATATCCATACATATGATGAATTTAATGTCTTTTAGGCCAAAATGGTTCGTAAGACCTATCAAAATATATCTATTTAGATAGAATATTGTTGATCATCTTTGTGATAAATTCCCCATGCTTTGTTTGATTGTTTTGATTTAACATTTCAGGTACTCGTTGGTGATTCTAATTGTCTATGCAATTGAGCTTAATATTGTTATAAATATTCTTTGTTCCCATGAAGTCTTTGGTTGGCTCCATCTACCATTTCAATGTGTCAATCATGTGAATTGTTTCCTAGTTTAGCAATCCTAATTTTCATTTTGACATTAGAGACCTGAATATATGTGTGAATTTTAGTATTTTACCTAGATGTGTGGATATGTAAAATACCCTCCACGGATGTATGAAGTTTTTGCAATTATCTCAGTTAGATAGATGTTACATTTTATCAAACTCAACACATTAACATTGCATTCTTAATAATGAATTTCAAAAGGGAAACTTATGCAAATCTAGTAATCAATCATGACATTTCATTTCTCATATATTTGACTAAATAAGTTCATATAAGAACAGAGAAACGTTTGACTTCTACATTCTCAGACTGAGCATTATTACATGGCAGTTTATAAGAGTTTATGCTCAGAAATATGCAACAGTTGAATGTATTTGCAATACTTATCAACTAGCTGTTAACAGCAATAGATGCAAACATTTAAATATATATTCCACACCTCGAGAACATCATGTCTGGCCCATGAATGCATTCACAACTCTCAAAAGACTGTGTATAATGCCCAGGAAATGTCACGCATCAGCTACAGCCCCTCTCACATCCTCCTTACAGCCTTGCAACCTTCTTATATGCCACGCAGCCCTCTAAACACTGGTAATAGGTAATACTGACAGTATGAAACACTTGAAATAATCGTTCGGCCTCCAAAAGCTCACGCGACCCCCTGAAGTAGACTCCACGTGACTGGCAAAGCTGATAGGCGAGGGTTTATGAGCCACACATCATCCTATTGGACCTGCAGCTTATCAATATGAACATTAACCCCTTATATCTCCACGCCTCTACCTGAAACTCCACGTCCAGGCTCAATATTGTCCAACGACCCCTATAGAAACCATTCCATCACACTCAGCAACTTTGACCTCTAAGTTATAGCAAGGTTAAGGTGTCCAAACTGAATAATATATTCTTCAAGAACCTGTACGCCACATCTCATCCAACCAATAGAATATGTAGGAAAAGCTCAGGAGGAATATCCCAAACTCTAGTCACTAGACAAACCCTTGCAATAGATTTACAACTGATTGATATTAGATCCACAACTGATTGATATTGCTTATCACAATTTTGTTTCCGTAGGAGACTTACAAAATTGCAAATATCATCCAAGTAGAAGACCTTAATGATATCCTCCACGAACCAGCTAGGGTGGAATCGTTTCACCATTGAAACAGGATGCCCTAGGGTTTCCTTGTCCCCAAGACCAAGAACTTCGAGAGCTCTCCAAAAGTGAAAGTGAGAAATAAAACCAAGCATAGAGAAAATGAGCTTCGAAAATCACTTTTAAATCCCTCACTTTAATTTCCCGCTCAAAATATAATAAAGTGACTTTATTAAGTTACTTTTTAATATTTCTCCAAAAGTCACTTTATAAACATTTAATTAATTATTTAACATTGCCTTTTTAAGTTTACTTTTCCTACCAGGTATAATTAAACGATTAAATAAATTAATTCCCCTTTTTCTTGACTTTAGCCTACTAGAATTAAATAGGCTAAAATGTC
>VDFB02052682.1:0-22187 GCA_007258455.2 Sequoia sempervirens | reverse complement strand
CGGATTCGCCTATATAGGCCCCGGGTTCGGTTCAGGTTCGGTTCGGGTCCGGAATTCGGGTCCGGTCCGCCTGAATTCGCCTGTGGGTCCGAAAATGGGCCTGTGGGTTCGGCCAGGGTTCGGACCCCTGACTGTGGGTCCGGCCAGGGTTCGAAAATTTCGAACCCGGGCAGAATTTCGCGCCCAGCGCGATTTTTAACACGTTTTTTGAATTTTTTAATATTTTTTTGACTTTTTTTTTGACTTTTAAATAGTTTTTTATTCTTTCTAACCCTAATACTTGCCTCAAAAACATGAAATAGGTAAAGTGAAACTCATTTTACCAATTTGTGAATGAGAAAAAAGGATTTTTTGCCTCCATTGCTGAACTTACTCTTTTGCTTGCACAAGCTGGAATAGACTTGAAGGCTGATCGTAGATTGTTCAAAGTTGATTGTTGTGCTATTCCTAAGCACTTGCAAGTGTCTATTCGTTGCTAAGAAGATCGTAGAGCAAGATTTCTTCAAAAGAGGTAGGTTCTTTTTTTGATTATTTTTTTTACATTTTTTTTCACAAGTGAACTTCAATTCTTTTGTTTTGTTTTTTAGTTATTGTTTTGTTTTACTTTTCATTCCTCTAAATGTCTATAACACATGTTCAATTTTTTCATTTTTTTGAAATTAATTAAGTCTTTTACTTTCAAATTCAATGAATCAATACCAAAATTTCAATATGTTGTGCCTTAGGTATTCACTATTCCGTATTACAATGGCAACCGGTACCTCCTCAGGCTCAATCCAATCTCGTTTCAAAATAAACCCATCCTCTCCCCTTTGGAAATATGTAGAAATGGTTCGGCAACTTCCAGGTGGTGGAGGATATATTTGGATTTGTAGTCATTGCAATGTTCAATATTCGAGCTCATACAGTCGAGTAAAAGGGCATTTGTGCGGGATCCCTGAAACAGGCATCAAGAATTGTCCAGGTGAAGACAACGAAGGCATTCCAAAAGATATAGTGTTGAAATATATTGCTGAGCAAGAAAAGGCAGACCAAAAAACAACCAGTGGTAAAACAAGCCATCCTTTGAAGAAAGGATCTCGATCCATGAAACCCCCTACACCACCTTCTTATTATCCACCTACAGAAAGCCATCCATTTATGGACATCCCTCAAGAGCAAACCATGCCCTCTTCAAATAAAAGATCTAAGGGACCGTTGGAAGCTTCATTTCAAAATGAGGCAAGAGAGATTGTTGATCAAGACATAGCAAGATGTGTCTATGCCAATGGATTGGCATTCAATGTTGTTCGTTCACCATATTGGCAAAAAATGGTGAAATCTATTAATGAGGCTCCAAAGGGGTATAAGGGCCCAGGTTTTGAGAAGGTGCGTTGCACCTTATTGGAGAAAGAGGTGAAACATGTAGCAGACTCTTTGAAGCCCATAAGGGATTTGTGGATCGAAACAGGGGTGACCATAGTTTCTAATGGATGGAAAGATGCAAGAAATCGCCCATTGATCAATGTTATTGCTGTGTCCCCTAAAGGGGCAATGTTTTTGAGAGCAGTGGATTGTGAAGGACAGGTGAAAGATGGTCCATTTATTGCTGACATCCTTTGCCAAGCTATTGAAGAAGTGGGCCATCAAAATGTTGTGCAAGTTGTAACCGACAATGCCAAAAATTGTAGGGCTGCTGGGTTATTGGTTGAGGAGAAGTATCCACACATTTTTTGGACACCTTGTGCTGTCCACTCCCTCAATCTAATGCTACAAAAAATTGGATCCAAAATTGAATGGATCAAACAGGTGTATGCCGAGGGCGAAGACATCCAAATGTTTGTCACCAACCACCATATGACGCAAGGAATGTTTAGACAATTCTCTAAATTGGAGTTGTTGAAGGTAAGTTAATTCTCAATATTTTTAAATTTTTGAATTTTCTTTTAATTTTAATTTTTAAATTTTGATTTTTATATTTAAATTATATTTTAATTTTAATTTTGATTTTCAAACAGGTTGCCGAGACCCGTTTTGCCTCCAACACAATTGTGTTGAGACGACTTATAAAGGTTCGTGAGGCACTATGTGCCATGGTAATCAGCCCTAATTGGGTTGTATGGAGGCAATCTAGCAATGAAAGGGCAAATAGGATCAAGCAAAGGGTCCTAGATGATGGTTGGTGGGATCGTGTTGAGTATCTCGTCAGTTTCACCGAGCCCATACTGAGCATGATCCGTTACACTGACTTGGATAGACCTTGTTTGGGCGAAGTATATGATGGTATGACTCAATGATTGAGAAGATGAGATCCATCATCAATGCAAAAGAGGAAGATCCTGAAGAAAAATTCTTCAAAGAGCTACAGGAAATCATGGTTGATAGATGGAACAAAATGACCACTCCCTTGCATCTTCTCGCTTTTGCATTGAGTCCCAAATATTATAGCCCTGAGATACTTTCTACTTCATCAAGAGTTGCTCCATATAGGGATGGTGAAGTGGCCCAAGGGTACAAGGCAGCAATTCGTAGAATCTTTAGTGATCGTGACCAACGTGATCGAGTGAGGGCTGAGTTTATGGCTTTTGCATGCTCTGGGAGTGTTGATCAGAATATGGATGCTCTTCGAGACAAGTGTAGGGTGGCTGCTCATAGTTGGTGGTACTTCCATGGGCAAGAATACATGCACCTCCAACCTATTGCAATAAAAGTTTTATCCCAAGTAAGTTTTATAATTTATATTTGTAATTTTAATTTTAAATTTTAATTAATAATTTTGTTTAGTTAATTTTTGTAACTCTTAACTATTTATTAATTTAATTTGGTCTTAATAGGTTGCTAGTTCATCCTCTTCTGAGAGGAATTGGAGCACATACTCCTTCATCCACTCAATAAAACGCAATAGGCTACATTCAAAAAAGGCTGAGGACTTGGTGTATGTGCATTCAAACTTGCGCCTCCTTACACACAAACATAGTTCTTACAAAGAAGGAGACACAAGGAGGTGGGATATTGAGCCAGAGCAGCTTGACTTGGATGCTTCCACAAGTCACTTAGCTGCACTTGATATTGATGATGACTATCAGCCTGAAGCAGCTACTACTGAGCATGAGAGCGGTACTGTTAGTGCTAGTGGCAGTGCTTGTGCGAGTGCCACTAATGCTATTTGTGGTTCTACACAAAATTTAGCATCTAATGATGCTGATGATGCTGCTTTTTTTGATGACCCATATGATTCAGATTGATCAATGATCAATAATTAATAATTATTAATGGCTGATTGTAAACTTTAATTTATAATTCTATATCATGACATTTGACTTTTGAGTATAAAGTGGTGGTGTATTTTTGCTATGTTATTTGACTATTAATATGGTGGTGTATTCTGAACTTAATTACTGCTGCAAATATGTATATATTTCTGATTTTTATATGTTTTTGTATTACCGAACCCAAAACGAACCCAAACCCAAAAAAAAATCCCGAATCACAACCGGGTTCTCAACTAACTCGAACCAAAAACCGAACCGGTAACTTAGTTAATAACCTAGCTAAGTGTATCTCAAGTGCCTCTTGTAGTCAATCATGCCTAGTATATAATATCTATGATATACACCAAACTCCTATTATGGAGTACTTACAAGCACAACATGAAAAACATCATAAAAGCTTCAATTTCCTTTTCAAAGACACTCTAATATCTCTAATGCACACACTAGAAATGACATTTCAAGTAATCATGGAAACATATCATTTCAAAGTAAATAACAAAGAAGAAGAGTTCCTCATGCCTGTTTTCACTTATCCAAATTAATGACAGCAATGCAGCCCTCTCCAACAGCAGTTAGCTTGATAATCAACTTCTCAAGAATGTCACAAATAACTCTACCTCACAAGGTGATAGCTTACTTCTCTCAATCACAATAAAATACTTCACTATTTCTCTCTTTCAATGTAAAACAAGTTTGGCTAGGAATAACATAGAATAATGAACTGCAAAAGATGTGTAATCTCTTGGGAAAGAATGCGTCCTTACTAATGAAATGGTTCAGCTATTTATAGAGCAGTCTAGCAACCTCAAAGCCTACGGTTTAAGCATGTTAATGGACAACAAGCTTCATGCAAAGCAACACATGAAACATAACAGAAAGGTGGCGATTTCTTAAGCTAATACTCAGTAGAATCACCTACTGGTCGACTTGTTTAGTGACAACAATCCAAAGACTTATTCAATTTGCTCATGCTCAAATTGATTTGCCACAAAGAAAAGACATCTACAACAACTAAGATTCAAAGGTGGCGCCATTCTTACCTTCATATTTGGCACGGTTAACTGCCAAAAGAAACGGTCAACTACTATCTAGCTACAACAAGAATCATCAATCCACTTAGAGTATGAATTGACCAAAGGCTCATAAAGCAGTTTGACAAAGTCAAGGTCGGTCTCAATAATGGTGTCGACCAAGTCAAGCTTACCGTAGACAGCAATATCAAATGAAATGCAACGTCATAAACCGCGTGTCTTTAGAATGATAATCGGTTTACACACAAATAGTTATAAACTATTCCATCGGCCTTATTAATTATAGTCAGTAATGACTATTATCGACCTCTATTTCATATTCTTTATCAACTACAAAACAGCCTTATAAATCGACTTCTATTGAATAAGAGATAGTCGAATTCAATAACATATATATATTATGCTATATATATATATATATATATTTTATACATATATTATATATATACATATATTATATACATATATTATATATATATAAGGGTACAGGCAAGATAGTATGTATATGCCTCTATGTACATGTATATATAGGTATATCATATCGATGCATCTGTATGAGTGTGTCCATTCGCCAACATATGCATGTATCAATATACATATACATATAGATACGTGTAATATTATATATATATATATATACATGTCATTGGATCCCATTGACATGCATGTGCATATATATATACACATACTTCTACGTTCATCCCGCTTGTCAATATAATCGTAATAGTACAAGAAAGATCTCAAAAGCTCAAATAGATAAACATCACCCAATAATGCATGCAGTAGTAAACAATACTCCCAAATGCAGACATATCAGCTAAGGATGACTTACCAACTTCTACCCACAAACTGACTCAACTCAATCATTCTAATGTGGTGTGTGTATATGCTCAGATAGTTTACTTTTACTGGTTACCCGACCAAGATCTTCTCCCAAGTGATACTTCCCCTCCGCTTGGAGGAATGGAACACATACCTGCATCCACTAACACATGCACATGTCAGTCAGTTGTTCATAACATATTTAGTATGCATAACATCTCCAAAGTTAGAATAATAACCATCCATTCACATTTATGCAGTATTTCTTCATGAAATAACATCAACTGAGATAACATTCATATTGATAACAAGGTACAAACATAATTTATTCATCTCCAGAATTACATTACATTTATATTTACCCTATGTAGTAATAGTAAATAGTAATTACACAATTGGGGTTTAACAATTTGCCTCTAGAGGAATATGTCCTGGATCACCTATGGCTGCACAAACTGGCCAGCAGGAATTTCTTGGTGTAATTGGTCTGTTTGTGTTGTCAGGTGAGAATTTTGAATTCAAATCGACATTGATTCACCACCTCTGGAAGTCTTTCATTATTTGGGGGCTCTTTTTTAGTTCTAAGTAGAGTCAACAACATAGGAGGTTTTCTTAGAAGGACAATGGAGCAGGTGTGTGATTCTTGGAGGAGCTTCAGGTATGGAGCCATAGTGGTCGACAGTTCTGTTTTGGGGTGATAATTCTGTATTTGCATTTTAGTTGGTGGTGTGTTGAACATAGCAAGGGACAGACCATTTTCTTTTGCTGAAGTTCTCCCACATTGGAATTTTCTTGGTTATATCTTGCTGTTTATTATGTGTGATTGCTATAGATTTTTGCCTTTCATTGTATGCTCAGTAGTTCACAGTTCACTATTGTTGTAGCGTGCAATTAAGTTACTTAAGTTATGTTTGATTCAATCTCTGCATGTTAAGTATACTTTCTTGGTATAACAGCTTTATGAATAAATATAATTATTACTCTGGTGTTAACTATTTGTGTGATTGCTGTAGCTATTTTCCTTTCATGTATGTTCAATTTCAATTGTTGCAGCCTGAGTTTTATTTATCTGGAGCTTGATTTTGGTTCATTTTCTGCACATTAAGCATAGGTTCTTGGTCTAACAGCATTGGTTAGGAGATAATATTAATCTTTGTTGAGCTGTGTGTTGATGAATTGTATAAAGGACTAATTTGTGCAGTTACAGATCAGTTAACTTTTTAATAATGTTACATGGAAGCTTAAATGGATTTGGTTTTTAGGTCTAAAAGTGGTATTGTACATCAATTTGTGGTTTTCACATTTTTTTATAGGATTATTGTACAGAACATTTAGCTAATACTATTTTTAGTTACAGTTGTTAATATTTGGTTTTTTTGTGGTCCAGAACACATTTTCTATTTCTATATTTGACATGTTTGTAATTTGATTCTCTTTTTCCATTGTCTCTGGTTTCTGTTCAAAACTAGAAGTACAAACTGTTTCCATCACTAAAAAAATATATTTCTTAAATTATTGTCATTCCCTAAACTGCTCCTGAGATTTGGATGAAAATGCATTGAGATCTATTAATGCTATAATATGGCAGATGCAGTTATCTGCACAAGTCTTATATCCTACAACTCGAATACAAACATCTTTTAAGGTGGAAGGTAATAAGTTCTAGTTTGAAGTTGTGGCAACTAACAATGATTTTTCACGAAGGTCCCATCCTCCGTTGCACCTAGGATGTTTATTTAATCGCATGCTCAATATTTGTAACGATTTCCTTCAATGTCATCCATATGATGCTGATGCCAAAGGCAAGTTAAAAAAGCGTAGGATGTTATTGTTATAATGTACAAGGTTAGGGGTAATTAGAGAACTACTGACTGTTCTTAAGTAGATTATCTCTCTGAACCATAACTGTGCAGACAATTCTTCTGTGGGTTGTCTATCAGCCATACAGGTTGACATGAGAAATCTTTAGAGTTTTAGTGACGTAATTGGTAACAGTGACATTAGGATGAATTCATATTTTAATTGTGGTTTTTTTATTCTCCATATTTGTGATATGATTTTATCAGAGAAGAATTTGTGATCATGCTTGCACAAAGCTTTATATCATTTCCTTTTCACTTGTGTAGGTTGTTCATGTGGTGGAGACCCCAAGCAAAGGCAAAAGTCACTCTCAGTCAGAGTCTTACATTTCCCTGTCGTCTCTAACTCCAGGGAAACTGACAAAAGAAATAAAATATTTGAATGATGAGAGTTTCATTTGTGGAAGGGGCAAGTCTACTGATTTTGTAACCTATTCTGTCGATTATGGCTGTGTTAGTTCAGCTGATACCAGCAATGGATGGAGTGAAAGAGATCGCCCAGTGATACAGGTTCAGTCTGATGATATAGTTGAAGGAAAACGAAAGACTCTTATTGTTTTAGATACCAGGACATCTATCCGTTGGGTTATGGCAATCAATTCCTTTGAGATCAAAGGCTTCAAATTAGAAATGGCTGCAGCAGGAGGTTAGTACTTAAAATATATGGATATGGATTTTTTCTTTACATGGAATGGAGTGCATGGTACAGAAATAATGAATAGGATTTCAGTTAGGAGTTCTCTTGAAGCATACTATTATGCTACTTTCTTTCACCTATGCAGATGAAAAATCTTAAATTATATGTTTTCTTAGGGACAATACGTTCTGCAGTCTCAAATAGGTTTGGTTTTGAAGTTTGAATGCATTCCAAATGTCAACTAAGAAAGTCTATATATCAAACTAGTATTTTAAATAGGAGTAAGTGTTAACCTGCTTTGATGTAGATTACTTCATTTCGAGCCATTTCCCATACTATTCTGTTAAAGGAACATGTTAAGAATTAAGGCAAACAAATTTGACTGATTCATGGTCCTGTTAGAATATTGTCATTGATGTCAAAGCGATTGTTGCAAATAATGTCCTTGATATCAAGAAGGAATTCGTTGATCCATGAAAGAGGCCAAAGGCCACTAATTGATTGTGTTCAAAACTTCAAAGGCATATATATATGCTCAAAGGTATATGCATAGTTGTAAAACTCAGACTCGGCAATAACTCGACAAGCCCAAAATTTTTAAAAACTTGGGACTCGGCAAACACTCAGGGAAAAACTGGGCAATAACTTGGCAAATTTATCGAACATTTGAAAATACATAATTTTTAAAAATTAAAATATTCTTCAAAAACAAACATATATACTAAATGTGTAGAACATATTACTGATTTCCATCATATTATTGAACATGACCAGATCAACACCCAACACAAATACAATCAACATGTTTGCATGCTAATGATTATAATTCCCTTACAATCCCTCATGTTGAATGAAAATGAACCTTCAAACAATTGTTTAAAACCTAAGTTCGAGTTCATGGCTTCAATTCATGGATCCGACAAAATTTTTATGAGGGCTGGATTCATTTTGGGTTTGTCCATAATAAAAACATGTAAAACTTTATATATATATATATATTATATATCATGTTAATAAAATTAATATATTATATAATAATAATTAATTATAAAATATACTTATATAATAATAAAAAAATATTAATAATATAATTATAAGACAATAAAATTATAAATATTACAATACAATATATAAATATAATATTATTATAATATATAATTATTATATTAGATATAGTGGAATTAATAGGATTCATGATATTGTTTACATATAGATCACCGCCTCAGCTTGAGACAAGCTAGTATCCCTCATTACAGAGCATCAACTATTAATGGTCCCATTTACATCATCTGCATTTACCTGAGCATCCCATGTACAACAGAGCGTCCCATAATAGCCATATACAACATAGCGTCCCATGTACAGACCCAGCTAGCTTCAGGAACAGATCACAAAATTTACAAAAGAGATTCCCATACATCCATATACAGCAAAGTATCCCATGTACAAAAGAGATTCACATACAAAATTGACCCCTTCCTTACATACAAAATCTGGGGTTACCCTTGACCTGTGCCTTTTACCTTGCAATAGTAAATAATATTTGACTATCTGCATATCTGCATAGACTGGTTGACTAAGCAAAACATGAACTTGAAGGTATCTTTGAGTCACCATCCTCTGACAGCTCCCTTAGGTGTAGCAGATTTCAAGGTAACAAGAGCAAGTGCCGCTTCCTGTTCTTCTCCATTTACCTCCTCTCTGACTGTGTCCTTACTGAATTCATTCTGAATTGCTTCGAGTGCCTTTAGGAAGATCTCCATGGTAGGATGACCTTCTTCCCATATGTGACCATACCTAGCATCCATGATGTCAATTTCAATTCTCCTGTTTTCCAAAATGTTCTAGAATTTCTCCTTAGACAGAGCAAATGTGATGAAAACCTGCATAACAATGTTGTGAAGTGTGAGTCTTCTAAAAGACTCACTAAGCACTCTCTTCTCTCCCTCAAATTTTTCATTATTCCGGGCCTTCCAGATAGACCATAAAATTTTAGTAGAAATGCACATCGATAGAAGAATACAATCCTTGTTCATTATATTGCCAACATTCAACAAATTTTTTGTGGGGCACGGTCTATTATTACTAGTCCAAATATTTATTTTATTGCAAAAGAGTCTCCACAGTTCTTTAGCAAAAATACAGTAAAAAAAGATGTGATGTCATGTCCCCCAAATTGTAACACTAAGCTATAAAGTGTCGAAAGACAAATAAATAAATAATTCAATATTATTATAATTGTAATTATCAAAGATAATATAAAAATTATTATCATTAATATAATAAAATAAATATAAAAATAATAATAATAAATATAGGCAATTGCAATTTAAATATTATTATAATTACCACACATAATATTATATACAATTATTATAATACAAAATAAAACAATTGATATTATTAATTACAATTATAATAATAGTAAAATATTCGTAAAAACTAAACTTGAATACAACTATAGTTTAATAAATAAATAATAAAGCATTTGTATTGATTCCTAGAACATTGATTCCTAAAGGCATAATGCACCTATTACCTCAGCAGCGAATAATATAAATAGCAAATGACAGAAAACAAGGAAGGACGAAGTCATATAAGGCAGTGAGTATAATACTAATAGCAGCAAATAAATATGAGGTGTGATCAGCTTATAAAAGGCAGCAATTAATATACAAGACAATGGTTTAAAGTAAACAAAGGCAGTTGATAAGTCAAAGGCTGCGATCTCCCTCATAATAAACAGATGTGACCCTCAGCCCCATGGTGGGTATAAAGTGAGAGATATCCCAAATACCAATGGCATCGAAGGAGAATAGAATGCAATAGAATGAAAATAAAATAAAATCTGAAATATATTTCTTAGTAAAAGGAGATTTAAAAGTAGAAATCTGAATAGAAAATGAAGGCAGGAATAAAGTGGATATTTCTGAGTATAGCAGCAAATATATATATATATATATATATATATATATATATATATTGTAATGTCCCCATTTTAGCCCTACGCTCTTCTTGAGGATTTAGCCTATTTCTGGAAACTCGTAGGCAAAGCAGATTTGGAAATTAAGGTTTCCACTTTCAGATGCAATTTTGAAGGCTTGCATGTGTGTTTTTCTGACCCATGTCTAGTGGAGTTTTCTGGGTTTTTGGAGAGCTTCAGGATGAGGTAACGTGCATGTTAAGATAATGACATGCAATTTTGACTGACACCTTGTATGCAGGAAAGGTTTCTGGGTTTTCAGAGACCTCTGGGGTGGTGTGACATGCATCTAAATCTGACATCCTTTCTGGGCACTTACTATTTATAGTAAGTTATGATGGCTGCCTGGTTTGTGCTCAAATGATATTTGGAAACACTTACTATTTTTAGTAAGTCTTGATTACTACTCAGTTGGTGTACAGATGAGGTTTTGCAAACTTACTATTTATAGTATTGTGCTATTTTTGGTAAGTCTATTTATAGCAATATCATTCTAGCAGCAGCTCAATCTTTTGTAGTTCACTTTCTATTTTGGGCAGTGTGGTTGATCAGTTTGGCTTTCTGTTGAGTTTGTAGTGAACTTACTATTTTTAGTAAGTCCATTTGTGGCAGTGGCATCATCATCAGCTTGGTTCAGCTCAGCTAATGTCAATTTGCTATTTTTAGTAGTTTATCCATTGCAGTTTGGGCGTTGCTCATGGCTACCTCCTTGGACTGAGTTCCAAACTTAGTCAATTTTCATGTCTTGGAGTTGTACCCCACGCCTAGGCTTGATGACTTCAAGTTGTTTAAAAGAAGGGGACATAAAGGCGGTCAACTATATGTGCATTTAATGTTTAAATATCTCTTCAAAAGTGGGATGACTTGGAGAAGAATATTAAGAGTTTAAATATTTTAAAAATGCATTAAGAGTTTAAATATTGATGCTTTGAGAAGAGTTGTTTATCTTTGGGAAATTATTGTAAAGTTATGCTGCTGGATTGAATCCAGAACCTTGTTGAGGGGTAGCTTAGCAAACCTGGCTAAGGGGAAGCTTAGCGAACACTTTTTTTTTCGGGCCTAAAACTATGGCTTCCTAGAAAGTTTTCTGAAGACCATGCTTCATTTAGGAGTGTGGATAGTGCTTAATTTCAGATTTTAATTACAGGCAGATTGATGGTTTATATTTTGTTTGTATTGCTGATGGCAATGGTTGAAGCGAACTTTTGCTGATAGTTTCGCCTCTGAAATTTATTTCATTCTGGGTATTAGCCCAAGCTGTTTCTCTGTGGAGGGCACCCATTTGTGCAAGGAATCAGATTTTTATACTGAGTATCTGATTTTATAAGTGAAGTCAATTTCTTTGGGGGCCATACCATGCACTGTAGATTGCATTGGGATTCGTGCCAAGTCTCTATTGCTATTTTTGCACAATTTGCTGGTTGTAGTTTGGACGCCTAGATTATTGGCTTCATTTGCCTGCTATTTGGAGTCAATCAGAGCTTAATTGAAGAAGTTGCATCCATTACAGTGTTCCACGGGGACGCGTTCCCCCCAAAAATCCTCGCGTTTCCTAGAGGGGGACGTCTCAGAGACTTGGGGACTTGGGGGGGACGTCCCCCCATCAGCCCACCACCAGCGCCACCATCCCACCACCAATGTCACTGTCTCCAAGATGCTGCTAGGACTTTGAGGATGTTGGGGTGTCCTCAAGACATCTAGGGGACTCCTAATTGTCTCCAAGATGTATAATTCTTATACTTATACATCTTTTTATAACTATTTTTTCAAGTACTATATGTATTTCAGCACCCTACTGCCCTCCCGCCACCGTCCCCCCGCCGTCCCCCTGCCGCCCCCAAACTTAGACTTCCTGTCCTTGCGTCCCTGAAACGCGTCCCCTACCATCCCCGAAACCCCGTGGAACACTGATCCATTATGATTGCTGGTTTATATTTTGTTTGTACTGTTGATGACAATAGATGAAGCAAACTTTTGCTGATAGCTTCGCCTCTGAAATTTATTTCATTCTGGGTATTAGCCCAAGTTGTTTCTCTGTGGAGGGCGCCCATTTGTGCAAGGAATTAGATTTTTATACTGAGTATTTGATTTTATAAGTGAGGTCGACTTCTCTGGGGGCCGTACCATTCACTGTAGATTGCATTGGGATTAGTGCCAAGTCTCTATTGTTGTTTTGGCACAGTTTGCTGGTTGGAGTTTGGACGCCTAGATTATTGGCTTCATTTGCCTACTGTCTGGAGTCAATCGGAGCTGAATTGAAGAAGTTGCATCCATTATGGTGATTTCTTATCTTGTTGATCTGATTTTCTGTATTTCCTGTTTCTGATCAGATTAGTTAGAAATTATTATAATGCTGTTCTGAGCTTCATTTCCATATCATTTTGGCATTGTAATTGTTAGAGGTTGATTACTTTAACTGTTGATAGTTTTTGGAAGCATATCTTTCTAGTTTGCAGCTTATTTCATTCATTGTAAAGCTAGTTAGTAGTACTAACAGCTGTTTAATCTAATTGCTGCAATTTATGTTTGTTTACACTCCCACAATTGAGTGGTTGAGTTTTAAATAATCATCTTTCTTAATGTAATTTTCCCCTCATGAAATAAGTGGTTGTGAGGACTATATTCCCCCCACGAAAATAAGTGGAAGAGAGGATTTTCATGGCTGACTTGCCGCCTTTAATTTTGTATAATCTCACCCACTGAACAAGTGGAGTATTCCCACTGCTTGTGGATGCTTGCTGAAGTAGATGAATGTACTTTCAGTTCTAGATTATTGCTAACGATCCCCAAATCATATGCTATCACCTCGCCCACACTAGGATCTTGGTGAACATTCTTGGTGAGGGTTACTTTACAAGCTGATTTGTATTTGGAGCTAATGCTAATTAGTGGTTTGATGTTGGTTTGTTGTGTTAAATTTGAGAAAAAATTAAGGGGAATATTTCATATATATATATGCTCATAACAAGGGATTATTGGAAGATTGAAATTAATTAGAAATAATTATATAATAATATATTTATGAAATAGATATCTATTATATACAATAATGATGTTTGCAATAATTATTGAGTCTTATAAGTATTTATGATTCTTTAATATAAATGGGAAGAGATTGTATATATATATACTTATGTATTACCCTCATGATATGCTCTAATACATTCATAGATTTCTATATCTATATACCCTGTTAATATGTATGTCCGTAGTCAGTCATTTGTCTGTATTATGAGGTTCATGTTCCATCATGGTAGAGAAGTGGGATCACAAGAGGGGGAGTCCGTGTAACAGAGCCATCTAGATATTCCACCCAGGAATGGGACATGATGAGCCCACAAGGGCCAAGGGGGTTCTGCCTAATTAATCAGGGTATTGCCTTTGAGTCTAGGTTGGTCTCCACTAGATACGCCACCTAGGAATGGGACATGATGAGCCCACGAGGGCCAAGGGGGTTCTGCTTGATTAATCAAGGTACTGCCTTTGGGTCTAGTTCAAGCATGAGATCCACCATTGTAATCTCACCTTCCTATCATGATGCAACATGAGAGGGGAGATTAATTATGGGAAATGTTGGTTATGATGCATAATATAGATTTACTCATACTTAATTCTAATGCCCAATGTGGAGTATTAATTGTTAGGCTATATTAGAGATGGACCTCTAACTTACTTGTAGAGAATAAACCAATTCAAAGTATCCTCTGGGACCTCTTTGCTTGGGAAATTGATAATTTGGGAAAGATTTAGGGTTATCCCAAAAAGGGACATTACATTCATAGTCTCGGAGACTCTGCATAGACTGCACAGATCAATGTCATTATGAGCAATTTTATAAGGGAGTTTTTGTAGCAACAACAACCATTTGAAGCTAGCCTTTTTTGGTTCTATCATTTTCCAATTCAATTCAAAGATCTTCTACCATTGTTCTCTGTTTAGATTAAGGTTCCATGCCTTATTAACATGTTCTGTTAGATCAATTTGTTCAGTTAGAGTGGAATAGACTGTTTTGGCATTAATGCACTGTAGTTTTTTATCATTCTTCCATTTATAATCAAGATATTCCTGACTATTAGTAGAGTCTTCTACTGGGAATTGAACCTCTCTACATGCCTCTCTAATCATTGTATATGTTCTCCAATTGCTTGGAGGGAGATCATATTCCATTTTTAATTCATCCCAGTCCTTAGGATATCCATCTCTGAGAATATTATTGAGGTATTTAATCCCCTTTTGTGCCCAGGCCTTTGCAGAACAGCCTTGTAGTAAGGCCAGGGGTTTATTTTTGTGCTTCAAATTCCACCAAATGGATCTATGCCCCGTTGTGACCTTTTCACACATCACCCCATTCGAAATGGGGACCCCCTAAATTTTGCTCCATTCGGGTCTTTTGGCATTGGTTTTGGTCGGTCTCTCTCGGTTCCGTCTGTCTTTCCGGGGATGCGCCCATCTTTTGGGCCTAAGTTAAAATGTTGGCTAAGTCTGTGAAATTAGGGTTTGTATTCTTTAGGCCAGTTTGAGGTTAATTTGAGTGAGCAAATTGAAGTCTGAGCTTGGCACTGCAATTAGAAGGCTTCCGAAAGGTTCCCATTAAATTTTCACTGAATTCTGACAACTTACTATTTTTAGTAAGTACTCAATTTGGGACCTTTTTCTCTGGACTTTTGAAATTCTGACTGCTTCACCATGTTTTGAGCCCTTTGAGCTACTCGTCTGCAAAAGTTGAGCAAATTCTGACAACTTTCTATTTATAGCAGTTCTGGCTTCGGGAGCAATTTTTTAGGGTTTGCATGTATGATTTTTCAATGCATGTCAAGATAGTCTTTCTTGGTTTTTCGAGAGCTTCGTGATGATGTAACATGCAAGTCAAGTTGATGACTTACTATTTTTAGCAGGTACCCGCATGCAGACTAGTTTTCTGCGTTTTTTGAGATCTCTCTGGCAGTATGACATGCAAACACGTCCGACAATCAGTTGATCACTTTTTCAGGCACTTACTATTTTTAGCAGGTTCACTCCGATAGTCCCAAACCTTTAGTTTCAGGAGCAGAGCAGTTCAGAACATAAATGGAGTCAAACGGAGGTTAGTTGAGGCACATGCAAATGAAATTAGGGTTTCCAACTTTGGTGTCTAAAATGAGGGATAAAACTCGAAAAGAATGAAAAACGGATGTATCCCATTACGATCAACATCTTTCAAGGAATCTTCTAGTAAAATTTGAGCGCAATCTGCATACTTACTATTTATAGTAAGTCACCTCCAGAACAGGGCTAAAAATAGCAGGTGAGCACGAAAGGCAAGTGTGAATAGGTCAGTTAGGTCATGAGGATCACGTGGAACAAATGTCAAGTCAAGAGGAGTTGCAGAAGTTCGAAAATCAAGCAGTTACTAAAAATAGAAAGTGAGGGCAACTAGTCAAAATTGGCTAAGTATTCGAGGGTCACCTTTATAAGTTTACTTAACACTCCAGATGCAAAAATGCCTAAGGCATGCAAGAAAAATGGGAGCATCACCTCCCAAATGCGCCCAAGCTGAGAAGAGGGAGCTTGAAAAATCCTAAGTTACAAGATGGCAGGAGCCCCTATCGAATGCGCCCATCTAAGGAGGCATGAAAGTTTCTAAGGTAAAGAAGTGGAAGCTTGACCCTTCATATGCGCCTAGCATTGCAAGCTCTCAAATGCGCCCTCAAATGGAAGCTCCATCCCCTCATATGTGCCCATCTTGTGAAGGTGGCTTGAAAAGGTTCTAAGGCGTGGAAATGGAAGAAGAACCCCTTGAATGCGCCCTCAAGTTGGAGAAATTATTTTCTAAGGCATCAAGATGGAAGTACCCCCTCCAATATGCGCCCATCATGAAGCAGGTTGATGAAAAAGTTTCTAAGTCAAAAGTTGCCTGACGCCCCCCTAAATGCGCCCAAGGGAGAATATGTTGGCTGAAAATTGTTTAAGGCATTGAGAAATGGAAGCACCACCTCTCAAATGCGCCCAAAGGAGGGTAAGTTGAAATGAATTTTGGTAAGGCCTTGAGGAATGGAAGGAGCCCCCCTCAAATGTGCCCAGAGGAGGGTAAGTTGAAATGAATTTTGCTAAGGCCTTAAGGAATGGAAGGAGCCCCCCTCAAATGTGCCCAAAGTAGAAGTTGTTTGAAAAAAAAGTTTCTAAGGCATCAAAATGGAAGCTTGACCCCCTAAATGCCCCCACTTGGTGAAGGAGTTAAAATAAATTTCTCTAAGGCATGAAAGTGGAAGTATACCCCTCCAAATGCGCCCTAGTTAGAAACATGAGGGAGAAAATTTTCTAAGGCAATGAAAGTGGAAGCCCCACCTAGCAAATGTGCCCAAAGGAAGGAGTTGGATGGAGAAAAAATTCTAAGCTGTGTTCCACGGCCTTTTGGGGACTGGGACGGGGGACGGCTGGGGATGCGTTTCCGGGACGTTTCCTAGGGGCCCATTTTTAGGGGACGGTAGGGGACGGCAACATACAAAATACATATATATATATATATATTTCAAAATTTATTAATATATTATAGATAGAGAGAGGGAAAGAGAGAGATATATGTCAATAAATTAATAATTGCTAACAACAATATCAATATATAAATAAATCGCGAGAGTAGTAGCATAACAACATAATAAATGTCATTAAAGCATTATAAAATTTATCATAGCAATATCAAACATCAATAAAACCATGGTCTATCAATATCAATAAATCACGAGAGTGGTAGGAAATGGAACTAAGTAAGTGCAGCTCCCAGCTCCTCAAGGCATCCCAAACACAAACAAAATGCAGCTTGAGTGAAGAAAAAAACACAGTCAAGTAGAGCCCAGCCACAACTTTACTCTAGGCATTAGAAACAAAAACTTGAAGAAATTTGTTTCATGCCTCTTTAAAATGCAAAAACGTCTCTGTTAAATGCCCAAACGTAGGAGCAAAATGCCAAAAAAATGTTTAGACCGAGCTGAGGCTGAGATTTTCCCGTGCTTTACTGTGTGAAGTCGTCGCCCCTGCCGTCGCTTGCCGTGAGAGCCAAATAATATCATTGAATCTTATGAAACTTTATTAAGTTTCATTTAAATTTTTGTTTTTAGACTTTACACAAACGCATTATGTTGTTGTGGGCCCACAAAACATTTAATAGCAATATAAAATGTTTTAAAAAACAAAATTTTATGTTCTTTAATTTTTTGTAGCTCCATATACACGGGGGACGGTTAGCCGTCCCCAGGGACAGCGAGGGACGTTTCCAATGTCCCCCGTCGTCCCCGGGGATGGGGGAGCGTTCCCAAACAAGAGGAAATGTTCCCCGCCGTTTCCTGTAAATTTTCCTGATTCGGGGACGGTCAGGGACTGTCCTTGATGCGTCCCCCCGTCCCCGGGATGGATGGGGACGGGTACAGGGGGTTTTGGGGTAGGGGACGCGTCCCCGTGTAACATAGATTCTAAGTCATCAAAATTGCTTGAGACCCCTTCATATGTGCCCATCATGAGCAGAAGGTTTGAAAATTTTTCCAAGTCATAAAAAATGAAAGAAGACCCCCTCAAAGGCGCCCAAGGAGGAATGAGGTAACATGAAAATTGTCAAGGCAAGAAAACATAAGCTCACCCTTCCAAATTCACCCTTGTGGGAAAATATCAAAAAATTTCTAAGGGAAAGAAAAAATGAAGAAAGACCTCTTAAATGCGCCCTTGAGGAAGAGATGAAATTTGTCCAAGGCATGAAGAATTTGAAGGTGAAGTGCAACTCAAACATCAAGATGATATGCACCCCAACACACAAATGTTAAATGTGCCCACAATGAAAAGTTATGAAGAAAGCAGAATTTGCTAAGGAAAAATGATGAACTCTATCAGATCCAAAGATCACTCAGACCTTGGAGATCAGAACATGGGGATTAGGTAAGTGAAGTGAATTTATAAAGTGTTTTGATGCTCTTCTCTTTATTTGTTTTGCAGGATGAATGCCAGGACCAAAGCATGATGACTTGAGGTGATGGAACAAATACTCCAGGACAACATTACAACCTTGGAAGGAGATAAAGTTACATGTTTCAAGCTCCTCCATGATGTCTCAGTTGCACCCATGTCATGAAGGGAGATGTTGGAAGAAATGGTTAAGTGTTGGAATTTTTCCTCAAAGACCCAATATGCACCCAACTTAGGAAGTGTTGACGTGTTTTTCGTGACCGCACCAACGCAGAATAAAGTTGCCAATGGCTTCCCTATTCTCTCTTGATCAAAGTATTCCGCATGCTAAGATTGCAAGAAAGTTCATGCGTTCAACTCCAAGGTTCCTTTAATGCTAATAGGCTCAGTTTGGCTCGATGTGTATTGCTGGTATGTCAAGGGGACTTACACAATTGTTCGACGGCTAACAACAAACAATAGACTAAGGGCTTTCGTGTGATTCAAATGATTTGGCAGGTAAGCACAAGTTTCCTAATTCTAACCGGAAATGAACTGAATTTAAAAGGGTTTAGGGCCTAAGAAGTTTATGTTCTATTCTAAATGCAGGATATGTGGAGCTTCATTTCGATAGACTTCAACCGGATTTCACCTAGCCTCCGTCGGACAGCCTCAGCAAAATTGGTGCAATCTTCAAGGGAAATAGCAAAAGATGTTCAAATTATGACTTAACATGCATACACCATCACAACGACGCATATAAGCATATAAATCACAACCGAAGTTAAACTCAAGATAATGTCCAGTCGACCACACAAGGCTAACTTATCATCAACAAGCCGCTAGTGGTATGGAATAAAGCGAAGCTATCTCAATAAAACATCACACACCAAAGTATGCTACTTGCATGAATTTAATCTACTTGGATACGAAAGGAAGAAGAAACCTTGCTAGCATTTCATGACAAGACGAATTCCATCATCAATGAAAAGATCTATTATCATAAAATGTGTTACACAACAATCTCCTCAAAAGTTTTCAAAGGGAAAACTTTCTTTCTTCTCCAAATGATGCAAAAATGCTCTACAATGCTACGCTATCTAGCTCTAATGCTCTCTCAATGTCTACTCTGATTCTAACGCCTCTACTCTAATGAGATTACAAATGAGGGGGACTCCCCCTTTTATAGCTAGCCAAGTCCCAAAAGACGGCTAGGGTTACAATCAATAGAGTGGCCAGAATCGTGCCACCTCAGCCCTAAATAATATTGCCCTAAAAACCGCCACAGAGGAGAGGGGTAATAAATGCGCTATAATGTCCACCATCATCCTTCTAGAAGATTCCATTTGTAGACGCGTTCACACTGTTCTCGATCTTCTTTATTGGCGTTGTTCTTTGATTTCTTCCACTTGAGGGTTTCATCCTTCTTTTCATCTTGAGCCTTGAAAATGTTTCTTCAACACTTAGCCATTTTCTTGCAAACTTTCTTCCTTCATGTGAAACTCGTAACTTCATCTTCCTCTGAAAGTTGTAATATCATCGCTTCACCATCAAGTCACCGCGGTTCTGGCTTTCAACATTTCTCCTCCTCCCAGAAAACAAGCAAGGAGAAGAGACTAGAATACTTCATGATATAAACTTAACTCACTTATTCGATCCTCACGCCCAACTTCGCTTCTTCATGATTATTCACTTAGCCAAATCATCTGAGTAGGCTCCATTTCAACGGCCGGAGTCTGGAGTAACCCTCGAGCCATTCATTCTCTGCTCAAGCAAACTATCTTCACGGTGGGATTGAAGCTAAATTCACCTAGCAGCTTTCAAATTCATCGCCTAGAGAATTTCTCACCCCTGTTTACATTTTCTTCACATTTGCCTTAGAAAAATTCTTTTAAGTTTCTTAGGAAATACATCAACTCTAAACAAGAAATCTTCATCCCAAAATTCTTGACAAGCCATGGAAGACCTTTGGAAATCAACTCCTCATCGATAATCTTTTGGATACCCTTAAGAAAAATTTTCTCCAACGACGAATCTTATGGGTGCACAAATCTAACGGGTTCATTTAATTTTCTTGAATTTTGAACCTTAGAAAATATTCTTTCATCAAATTTATTCTCGTTCTTCGATCCCCTCTGAGAATTTTGCTCTGACTTGGAAAATTTTTATTAATCCTGTGTAGCTGGCAGTCACTAACTTCACCTCAGGCAACTCTGTTCACGCTTCCGGAAAATTCCATCACCTCTCCAGACTTAGGCATTTTTCCCAAGGAAGAAAATATTTTGCCTTATTTTGAATCACTTAGTCATTTTGAAATTTGCCTTAGAAAATTTTAACTCAACTTGCTTAGAAAGTTTCTTGAAGGCGCATCACACTTAATTTATTTTTTGTCTGGCAATTTCAACGCCTAGGCAATTTGCTTCTCACATTTTACTTCACCCTTGGAAAAATTCTTACTTGAAGTTCCAACGCCTTAGTAATTTTTATCTCACCATCATACTTATATTTTATAGCACACTATGCATGGCGCACATCACACTTGAAGGTGAACATTGTCAAACACCTAGCAATCTTTACTTTCCACGTCTTGTATTTTATTCCCCCCTGAAAAACATTTAAAATTTCCACGCCAAATATATTTATTCATCTTTACCTTGAGCACACCCTACATCTAGGAGAGAATCTTTTTACATTTCAACGCCATAGTTGCTTTATCCTTTCCATTTCACCTTGTTTACCGTTATTCACTCCACACTTTACCTTTTCATGGCGCATATGTGGTGGGGTCAAGAAAAATTTAAAACTTTTGTCTTCATATGATCTGTTTTGGGCGCATTTCTCATAAGCTGAAGGATGAACTTTAAACGCCACCCCTGACTTAGCCATTACATGATTTTCAACGCCTTTGTCTCCTTCTAAATTTGCGTGGATGCCTCTTCATGGGGATGTTTTGTCTTTACATGCCCTTACTTGGGCGCATTCAAAGGAGAGAGGAGAATGTTGACCAGCTTGGCTACGCCTTAATCACATTTTTGTCTTGACATGCCCTCATTTGGGCGCATATTGCACATGAAGGAGGATGGGCGCATATTCCATGTGAAGAAGGACGAAATCTTTGACTCTTTGACCCTCTTTTAAAGCATGGGCGCATTTCTTAGGTGGGGAAGGATGAGATAAGTTGACCTTGTTGACTCCTTTGTCCTTTGGCGCATTTTGATGTAGATGGAGGATGGAGCATTTATAACGCCTAGACTAGTGACTCCTCACCTTCCAGCTTTTGTCCTCACATGGCAGCTTTTGGGCGCATTTTACCCCTCATGCAGGATGAAAATGTTTGACTCCTTGACTTTTGGGCGCATTTCATCCTAGCTGCAGGATGGGCGCATTTTGGGGGGTGAGAAGGATATCTCCATGCCTTAGAAAATTTTGCCATCAACTCTCTCAACTTGGGCGCATTTTGTTGGGTAAGGTGGATGAAGTTTGTTGACTTCTTTGACCCTTTTGAGAGGTGGGCGCATTTAGCATAGGGAGGTGGATTTTTTATACTTAGAAATTTTTTGAATGTCTCCAGCTTGCTTGTGGGCGCATTTTACCCCTGGTGAAGGACGAGGTCTCAGACTTAGAAAATTTTCAACTTTTTCCTCTTCAAGTTTGGGCACATTTTGCCCCTGGAGGTGGATGAACACTTTGACTTTT